>OY979695.1:74722491-74813620 GCA_963855945.1 Thereva nobilitata
TAATCTATTAAATTAAATGCGTTTTTAGGGATTTTATGAATTTAGACTTTCTTTTTTTTGTAGTCTTAAATACAGACATATCACTCAAAATTATATGTATTTTTTTTAATCTCAAATTACAAAACTTTAATACATAAAATTTATCAGTGGTAAGTTGTGATGTGGATGTGCATTTGTTGATAGCAAACGATTGCGCTTCTCCTCGTAAATATTACCTGCTTCAGAAAATAGCCTCTTACTGTACTGTAAAGCCCTTGGGGCTTTTACTCCTTAGATGATTAATTCTGGAGCAGCCAGATATCGGCTTTCACTCCACTTGAGGATGCTCTTAAGCAATATCTCAAGTTGTTAAAATAAAAAATACGGCTCGACTGCTGTATAACTACTGACTCTTTATTGTATATGCTTAGCCTATTTATAAAGCCCTGGAGTTACTAATACAATAATAATAATTATTAATTATTAATACTAAAATCTATTGTGCCTAACAATAATAATATCAAATCAGCAAATATTTATAACTTCCTAAATTAATCCCTGATCAGCAATATTATCAGTCGCAAGTCATTTGCGCATGCGCCTGAGCAAGGTTGCAACCTAACACCCCTTGCGCATCGTGCAGTAACCTTGGGGTTATGCATGCGCAAGAATGCCACCTTGCAACCTTGCACCGGCGCCTTGGCCTCGACCTTGCATGGACAGACAATGTGCTGTGTCGGGTAAATTTAGAATAATGAATTAAAGTTTATCACACCCTTCCCCTTAGGGGGAAAAAATATGAACATAATGTTTATATTTTTTTTTATTTAATTACATTTAACTTGTTTTGATTTTGTTATATTGCCGTTTGTATTAATTATTATGTTATTATTTTATGTTTATACGATGTATAATATAATCTATCTTATATTAGAAATTTGTCCTTATGTTTATTTTCCATACGTCTATGTAAGAGCTATATTATCCTAATAAAATTATATTATTTATTCATTTGATAGTATATATTTTAGTTCAGTTATTTATTTTCCTTAATCTATTTTTATGAATTTTCATTATTTTGCCGTTTTCGTCTTCTATTATGCAATTTACTGTCTCAATTGATTTAATTACATATGGTCCGTTATATAAAGGATCTAGTTTTTTTCTGTTTTGTACTGAAAGTAGTACTTTGTCGCCTATTTTTATTGATAGCGGATTGCAGTCGAGATTACTGACTTGTGTTTTATTTGCCTTTGAGGTTTCAAGATACTATTTTGCCTTGTTTAATGCTTTCTGAAGTCTGTATTTTAGTTCCTTACTATAAAGATCATAGTTGTAGATGGGGTCTGGCTTTTCGCCTTTAGTTCTGAAGGTATGGTAGCAAATTTACCAAAAACTAATTGTAATGGTGTGTTGTGTTTGGTGTGGTATTGTAGCAAAATGAGTAATATGGTATCCATGTGTCCCAGTCGTCTCTGTTGTCATTGACGAAACATCTAAGGTATTCATTTAAGCATTTATGGTTTCTTTCTCGGGATGTGCAGCGGTGGCAAATAGTTGTTTTACTTTTAGTATGTTACAAATTTCTGTAAAAATCTGGTTTTTATATTCTGTTCCGAGATCAGATTTGATTTTGTTCATTAATCCGTACGTTAATATAAATACAGTAACTATTGCCTTTGCGATGGTGTTCGCTTCTTTGTCCTTAGTAGGGATTATTGTTACGTATTTACTAAGATCACACTGTATTGTCACTGCAATCTGTTGTTATCAGCTGTCTTTGTAAAAGGTCCAACTGTGTCGATGGAGATTATTTCAAACGCTTTTACAGGTGTGGTTGTGATTTCCATGGGTTCCTTGTTATATTTCTGGTGTTTATTTTTAGCTATGGTTTTTTTTCATATTTTCCCATCTGTATTTTTCTTTCAGTTTCTTGAACATTCGGGATTGTCCTATGTGTCCTCCGGTAGGCGTAGAGTGGTAATCGTGCATTATTTCGTTTATTTTTATTTTGTCTTGTATATGTATTTGTGGCGTATATATTTTGATTCTTAAATTCTTCAATTGTTTATTACCTAGGATTTTGAATGTAGTCATATTTATTATCTTAAATATTTCGCTTTCTGCGGAAATTCTCAGAGTCTTGGTCTGAGATTGTTTGCTTATATAATTTTCCAACATTGAAAATACCTGCTCTAGTGCGGGTTTCGCTGATTGGTCGTAGGCCATGTTTATATATCGCTTATATGTTATTCTGTTTTTGTGCACCAACTTTATCTCCATATTTACTTTATTGTTCTCGACAACATTTATTATTTTAAACTGCAGTTCCGGTAGCTGTGCTACTTTAGTTGGAGAGGGCACTTCCAGGATTCGCAATTGATCAGGTTGCGGGTCTTCTGTTCTGTCGTCCTCTGTGGTACTCGTAGCATTTTCGTTTTCTGTTTTGCCCTTGCGCGGGTTTTGACTTGACGAATATTAACTTCTTTTAGGTCTTCTATATCGACCTGTATTCTTGATAGCGCATCTGGTCCGGAGTTTTCTTTACCTTTGATGTACTGAATTACAAAGTCGAATTCCATACTAATGGCCTGTGGTCTGTTCGAACTACGAACTTTCTGCCGTATACGTAGGGTCTGAAATACGTTATTGCCCAATGTATGGCCGTTAATTCCTTTTCTATGGTTGTTTTGTTCTTTTCACCTTGTGTAAATGTGTTGCTTGCGTACGCAATCGGGAGGTCTTTTCCTTCTATATTTTGTGATAGGATTGCTCCACATGCAGCGTTTGAGGCGTCGGTTGAAATTATGAATTGATTCTTGTAGTCTGGGTATTGTAATATCGTGGGGGACATTAAAATAGATCTTAGCGTTTCAAAGGCTTTCTTTTGTGGTTCTGACCACTCAAATTTAGTATTTTTTCGGAGCAATTTGTTTAGGGGAAGTGCAATTTCCGCAAAATTTGGGACGAAACGACGATAGTAATTACAAAATGCTACAAATCGTCTAACATCGTCTGCGCTTTTGGGGGTCGGGTAATTTTTAATAACTTCGTATTTCGAGCTGTCTGGCTTAATTAATGCCTTGCGATGTGATTTGGTGTCCTAAATAAGTGACCTCTGTTTGGAAGAATTTGCATTTTTCTGGATTTAGTTTTAGGTTTCTTTCTCTTAACCTATTGAATACTGCTACTAGATTCTTTAAGTGGTGTGTTTGTGAACACCCAATTACTATGATGTCATCGATGTATAGGAATGCTGCATCTGGTGTGAGACCTGCCATTGCTATCGCCATCATTCTCTGGAAACTATTTGGGCTTATATTAAGTCCGAAAGGTAGTCTGGTGTATTGATAATGACCTTTAGTAGTTGAGAATGCTGTGAATTTTCTTGATTTTTGCTCCAGAGGTATTTGGTGAAATCCAGACATAAGATCCAACGTGGAGAAGTATTTTGCTCGGCCCATCTGATCAAGTATTTCTTCTATTCGTGGTAAAGGGAATTTATCGGCTAGCACTTTCTTGTTTAGGTTTCTAAAATCGACTACTAGTCGCCATTTCTTGTCCTGGGTGGTTGATTTTTTTGGAACTATGAGTATTGGGGAGTTAAAGTGGGATGTTGAGTTTTCGATTATCCCGTCATTAAGCATTTTATCTACCTGTTTATTAATTTCGATTTTGTGTGCTTCTGGTATCCCAAAATTTTTTTGTATACACCGGTATTGACGGATAGGGGCTCATCTTCTAGTCCAAATATGTCCTGGTAGTTTCGACATATCTAATTTTGTTTTTGCGTAGCTCGGGATGCCACTGAAGTTTAATTTGGATATAACTTGATTTGTGCGATTCGATTTAGATACATTAGTATTTATGATATTGAAATCTGAAAGCGGTTGCACTTGAATTCTAGATTGTGGCAGTATTGCGACTTTGTTTGTTGTATTTAAAATGTTTACTAGCGGGTTTTGGTGTTTGGTTATCGTTCCAGCAATAAATATGCCTGGTGGGACTTCTTGCCCTTGAACTACGACGTCGCTATTGTTATCTAGGTGTATGGTGCTAATTCTTCTTATCACTTCACATCTAGGCGGGAGTACTAGGGAATCTGCGCACGGGCCGGTTAGGATTGGAACCTCGACGGACTCCTTGTGGGTTCTCATAGTGAGAGTCCATGTCTCGTAATCGATATTTGTCTTGAACTTAGTCAAGAAATCGAGTCCCAATATCGCATCTGCTCCTATGGAAAAGTCATCATCGACTACTTGGAATAAATGTTTAACCGTGAATTGATCGTTAATACGTAGTTTTGTATAAGTAGCTCCCAACGATTGCTTCTCGTTATCAGTTATACCGCGTATGATGCATGTGTTATTTGGATATATTAGTTGATCCTCGCTAATTTTGCCTCTTTTAAATATGGATATTTGCGCTCCAGTATCTACTAAGCATGTGCATATTTCACTGCACATATTCACGTACATCTTGATGAAATTTGTTAGTGATATATTGAAGGTGAATATTCTTATGTGTTTCTGGGTTCCTCCCCCAACCTTGTTGTTTCGTCTGTTGGTTGGGGGGTCTGGTATCCCCCCTTCGCAATAATTTATCCTCATATTATTTCTTGGGTTTTGCTTATTATAATATGTTATTCCTCGCTTTTGCCTATAATTATGGCGGTTGCGATCTCTGTTGTACCCGTTGTAAGTATTGTTTCGTTTGTATCCTTGTATTGGCCGGTTATTATTATTATACACATTATAGCCATTACTTCCTGTTACTTTGTTTGTATAGTTCTTATTGTTGAACTTCCGATTTCGTTTTGCATCGTAATATAGAACGTTTTTTGGTTGGGGTTTGTCAGCCGCTATTGCTTTTGCTGTAATCTCGGAGAGCGTTGTTAAATTGCTCGCTCTAAGTATTAAGGAGGTTTCTGCGTTCGTAACATTAGCCGCGAATGTTTCTATAGAAAATTTCTCGGCTAGTTTTTCTGCAGTTTCACCCGTCGCGACTTTTTCTGAGATGAATGCTTTGGCAAGTTGTCCCGACAGTTCTTCTACTTGGTTGGCGAAGTCTATCAGCTTTCTGTTACCTTGTGAGCAACCTCTCAGTTGTGCCAGGATCGCATCGGACGATAGTTTTACCGAAAATTTCTGTCTTAGTTTATTCCTTATAAGCGCAACTGAATTTATATCCTCGGTTATAGCGTGTTTTGCTTTTCCTCTAATCCTTGTTTTTATGAATTTGATCATCAGAGTCTTATGTTCTGGTGCCGTTAGCTCATCTATTAGTTCCATTGATTCGATGAAAGGCTCAGTCTCGTCTTGCTTTCCATCGTAAGGTTGCAGAACTGCCGTTGCTGTTTTAATGTCGAATGCCATTTTTGTCTCTCTTTGTTCGTTTATTTGTATAAGTATATTTTTGGCTATTTCCTTTATTTGTAAGTATAATGTCTTTGATTTAGGGCTGTTTCAGCATCTGTTACTGTCTAGATGTCCTTTGCTTTCACAAAGAGTTTGTTAACTCGATCTTTTTCTTGTAAAGTTTTTTGCGTATACGGTCTATTTTTACTTTTATTGAAATTTGTTAAAATTGTTTGTAGTTCTTCTTTTATTTTGTCCATTAGTTAACGTTGATTTGTGCAGGCATGCTAAGATATCGCTTTCTTAGGCCTCTTCGATGGTCTTTGTACAAGGCATAGACTAGTTCAGCAATCTTGATTGCAATCAATATTGATAATAATATTACGATCTTTTCATTTTCAACTGAAACAGTGTCTTCTATTATAACGTTGTTAACTACCTGTCCATTGTTATCGCTAGCTTTTGAATTTGTTTTTCCCATTTTGTCACATAAATAATAACAACTTTTTTTTTATTTATTTATTATTTTTTTTATTTTATTTTATTTTTAACTAATCTTTTATATTTTTTCTTTTAACCCTTTTTAATTTATTTAATTCTGATTTTGCATAATGTAATAACCTTTCATATTTATTTCTTTCAATAGCGCTACCCGCTATATTTATAAATTTTTTATATTTATCTATGTCTAGTTTTAATCTATATTTCCTGCCTCCACGGTGGTGTTGTTTCTTTGCTACTTTGTTTCCTGATTTTCGTCGTGCTTGTCGCTCTTTGTATTCACTGATGGTTATTCGCCGCGGACCCGGGATGTAAGGTGGTACCTCAGTTGTTGTTTTGGTCACCGGCTCTGGAATGTATGGTCTAATTGGTTTATCTGGTATATACAGTGCAAGTCCCTCGGTGTTTCGTTCCGGTAATCTGCTTATCCGCAACTTGATTGGACCGGGGCCGTCCGCCGTAGTTTTTGTTACGGTGTAGCTTACTGCTTCTGGGATGTATGGGCTGGCTAGTTTGTTTGCTGTAGTTTCCTTTGGACCGGTATTTTCTGCATTAAAAACGGGGTTCCTGGCTCTTATTTCGTGGTTCCTCAGTTGTCTATTTGAGCGAAGATTGCCCCAAATGCTTTGTCCAGCTCGCTTTGCGTCATCGGATGTTCGCCTTTTCCTTCTTTCTCGTTGTTCGTCTTCTTATAGTTGCTTAGCTCGATGTCACGGTCGCCATGTAAAGCCCTTGGGGCTTTCACTCCTTAGATGATTAATTCTGGAGCAGCCAGATATCGGCTTTCACTCCACTTGAGGATGCTCGTAAGCAATATCTCAAGTTGTTAAAATAAAAAATACGGCTCGACTGCTGTATAACTACTGACTCTTTATTGTATATGCTTAGCCTATTTATAAAGCCCTGGAGTTACTAATACAATAATAATAATTATTAATTATTAATACTAAAATCTATTGTGCCTAACAATAATAATATCAAATCAGCAAATATTTATAACTTCCTAAATTAATCCCTGATCAGCAATATTATCAGTCGCAAGTCATTTGCGCATGCGCCTGAGCAAGGTTGCAACCTAACACCCCTTGCGCATCGTGCAGTAACCTTGGGGTTATGCATGCGCAAGAATGCCACCTTGCAACCTTGCACCGGCGCCTTGGCCTCGACCTTGCATGGACAGACAATGTGCTGTGTCGGGTAAATTTAGAATAATGAATTAAAGTTTATCACAATACTATAACTACTGCCGGGAAACGATAGATAAATCTTTGCAAATATTTTAAAAGAGTTGGATATTGTTTTGTGTTTCTGACCACCTTGTAAGGGTCTGCCGTCCGATCTAGGCGAATTGTTTTTAAATAAAAATCCATCTCATTTGCAATAGCACTCTTCTCCACATCCACTTGGCTTATTGTCTGTAGCGACTTGCTCAAAGTAGTTCCAGAAACTGTCATTTATTTCAATGGTTTTATCATTTTCATTGGTGTGTTATGTAAAAATTCCCAGAAGAGAAAATTGCACTGTAAAAAATCCCAGAAGGAAAATTTCTTAAAAATTAACATTCTTAAAATATACTTATCCATTTTTACATACGTCGGTAAATTTCCCATGGGAAACGGCCCTGAACCAAAGTTTCAAGACGAAACTTGAGCCACCCCAAATGATAATTTTCGCGCAACTTGCAATGCGCCGCGTGAGAAGCGCGCTGTAAGCAAGTTGCGCAGGTGCCAGGCTAATAAAGTTCAAGGGCGCGTTTCCCCGGCGTTTTGGAATTTTTCCTTGTCACCACCGGCGGGTGGAAATTTAAAAAAGTTGAGTGTTGTTTGACCCGTCACCACCAGCGGG
Organism: Thereva nobilitata; assembly: GCA_963855945.1. Lineage (NCBI taxonomy): Eukaryota > Metazoa > Arthropoda > Insecta > Diptera > Therevidae > Thereva > Thereva nobilitata. The sequence continues at coordinate 74,730,174 of OY979695.1, forward strand.
TGGTTTTACGCGAAAGAGTGTTATTCTACCGCTTTTTATTATAATTAATTTTGTTTTTTCGGCCACGGCGACAATGCGACGGCCGGCGGGTGTTTCGATGTTTAGTGTTTTAGTGTTTTACTGTTTACAGTTTTAAACGGTTTTGAAAAGTGATTCATATTGTTGTAAACATAGATAGTAATTAATGAAAACATTTAGTAAATGAAGGATATTGCTTTTTGATTGATAAAAATAATAAATTTAGTATATACATATATGTATCAAGTTATTTATTATATAATTATATAATATATGTGAAAGTGAAAAGAAAAGGTGTTAAGTTTTATTTATGTTACAATTGGCGCGGCCGGTAGGATCCGGGCGAGCCTGACAATTATTGATCGAGTGCTGGATATAGGCACCTAATCCTTGAACTCAGCCTGAGCCGACGCTGAGGGCACTAAATCAATAGAGGCGGTGACCCCGGATCCTATTCGAACAACGAACAGAGTAGCGTAAACTATAGGTGGTAGAAACCACTCTACTCTGCAACGCACCCAAAAGGTGCCACCGGTGGTCTTTTGTGGGCTTCATCCCTGCCCAGGATAAAGTCCATAAGGACCAACAAGGGGACGATCTATCACAGACGCTCCCCCGACGTGGGATTGAAGATATCATCGGCCCCCATTAAATAAGCCATCGCTACTTCACCAAGGGCCCTGAAGTTCAACCTATCACTCGATCGACACATCATCCGAAATAAATCTACCTGTTTTGCTACAATTGACCCAGGTGAGGCCAATAAACTTAGTTGGCTGCAATCTAAGGCCGACGACCGAACCTTATTAAGATCTTAGCTCGGTGGTGTTCAACCACGGTGCCTCTGCTCCAGGCGGACACGCGCTCACCCCCTTATAATTTCATCGCGGGAATTTTAGTGGGCTTCATCCCTGCCCAGGACCTGCCCTATGTCACACGACCAACAAGGGGACAACAATCACCAGAAAATCCCCCACCGAGGGACAAAATATACCAGGCCCTTCAGCCCTACCAGGGCCCACCGACTCCTCCGCAGACCAGGATATACAACGAGGGATTCACATCACAATAGCGGTTAACGTAGTTTCTTCAAGCGAATAACCCATCAACTAGTTTACTGTATGTACTAAACTTCATAATTCGAAACATTAGATAGTGTTAATATTTGCTAAACATTAGTATTAGATAAGTTTTTACATACATATATATCCATTTTTTCTTATTATTTTAAGTGTTATTACAACTAAGCAGAAAATAAACAAATAGTTCATCGTTTCACAAATAATAAAGCTGAAAAGAAAATCAACAAAATTAAAAAGTAAAAAGCAAATGGTACTAATTTTTATAAACAAAACAAAAAAACTATTATTATTCAATTAAATTCTATTCAGAAACCTTTCGAGAGATTTTGCATTTATTATAATTTGTGACAAGAGCATCCATTTTACTAAAAGAGAAAAAATATATTAAATGATAATACTTTTCGATAAACAAATTTTTTTTATGAAACACAAAAAATTAAATTCAGATAAAAGCATTTTTTTAGCCTTTTTATATATCAAAAAATGGAACGGTTGAACTAATTAAATATATATATATATATATATATATATATATATATATATATATATATATACATATGAATAAAATAAAAAGGATAAAAAATAATCCAACATTAGAAACACAACCGCCGACACCACTCACGCCGACGAAACCCTCCACTTGCTGCGTATGTCTCGAACAGAGACAGAAATTAAATTATTCTAGACTCAAAATGAGCAGAGTTCTAATTCCCTAACTCCCAAAAATAAGGTAAGCAACAACCATGGCCGACGAGCTCATAAAAGTCGCCAAACTAACCGCACAATTGGTTCCCCTATTTTCTGGCGGGCAAAGCCCGACCCTAGCAACCGAGCTGCAAATATTTATAGGCTGTTTTCATAGTGTATTACTATGCTTCACAGAAGAGGAAAAAGAGATTTTTGTACAAATTTTCCCTACAAGACTTCGAGGTGAAGCTTATCAACTAGTAGCCTGTAACCAACCAGCTACCTTCGAGGAAGCCTAAAGACTCCTCAATAGGACTTACCTTCCAAGGGAAACATACCAAGAACTGGTGAGCAAACTAATCACTCTTCGCCAGTTCCCTTTAGAGCCTCTTACTACCTTCATAATTAGAATTAAACAACAACTCACTTCATGTGTGCAAGCAGCTATTCTCAAATATGGTGAAACAGCGACCCCAGTCACAGCGCAACTGGAGGATTTTGCCAAAAATGCCCTAAGAGGGGGAGTAACAAACCCTCAATTATGCCAGTATTTGCTGGCAACAGGCGAGGATGGCCTAGATAATTTAATTCAAAAGGCCCTTGACATGGAGAGACTCCAGCAAATGACACTAAACGTGCATGCACAATATCATATGGCTCAAATGCCCCAAGGTACTCCAACCTATGTTGTGCCAGTACAGTCACCTCCATCCATATGAAAGCATCCTCCCCTCACAATTAGACCTGAACGGTCTCACTTCCACCCACACACAGAATACCACATTGCTTAACCCCATACCGCCGCCGACAACACCAAACACCGCCATAAATCCACTCAACACCATCCCTACCGGTAACAACACTCCACATCACACCGTCTTTAGTAGTCCGTTATTCTCTTCTCCCAACACACTGCCGACTTACGCCCCACCCTCACAGGTTCCCTCAGAAAATACTTCAATATCACAGGCTTCACCCGTAACGTCAGAGCCTCAAATACAACAAGGGAACCCATTGGCGAAAGTCTCATGCAGTTACTTCCTGAATAAGGGGCACACATACGCAGACTGCATCAAAAGGAAAAATACTCCTTTCTGTAACATTTGTAGGGCCACTAATCACGACGCGCGGGATTGTAAACGCCCGCCAGATCGCCCAAGAATAAATTTTCCCAATAGCTTCCAAGAGCAGCGCCTTAAATACAATCGTAGTGGACCCCCTTTGAACAATAGTAATCGATACCAACAAAACTATCTCCAACAGCCGCAGCCCCGCCCACAACCGTCAAACAGCCCAAATCAGGCAAACGATAACACCCGAAGGGTACTTAATATCCGCTTCACGTGTGACTTTTGCGGAACTTGCCACAACTTGCATGACTGTAGACAAAGACAGCTTTGGGAGTCCTCACAATCGAGAAACTCCTCACGGTCTGAATCAAGACGTCCCGGTTCGAACATAAATAATAAGAATAAAATGAACGAGGGACCTCAGACCCCCATAAACAGTGCCCCACTAGTCAACTTTCCACTTGACATAAGCCTAAACGGCAATGCTCAACTACTAGTTGCCAAAAGCGCTGAGGTTACCAATCTAAAAACACATACTCTCAAGGATCCCAAACTACCAGATCCCACTCAAAAATATACATTCCAAACACCACATGGCCAGGGAAAAACCCTCGGGAGCTGTCAGGGGAATTTCAGTCTAAAAACCCCCCTCCCATGCACCTTCAAAATTGCGCGAAACATGCCAGGGCTCCCCAATGATGGCCTATTAAGGAATGATTTTCTCTCAAAACATGGTAACATCGAAGGCCCAAACAAAACGCTACCATTTCCTCGCACGGAAATTAATCTAGTAGAGATAGCCATTCCGCTACACAGTGAAGCCACCAAGTTGAAACCCAGAGAGCAGCAGGAGCAAACCCAAACCAGGGTATCTCAGCTTTTAGAAGCTGAGACAGCCCCCGGTGGTGTCTCCCAAGTATTCTTACAGAGGAATACCAGCTACCTATCTCAAGATGGGTCAAGGTTGGAAAACAACCTCAACGACTTTGAGACCCCTACAGGCACAAGACAAAAGGTGGCATTGGAAAAACCCCTTTGCCTACCAAGCCAGTCTCAACTGGTGGTTCCCATTCCACTAAGGTTATAGGAGGAAATGCTCTGTGAATCATACGAGCCGAGCGAAGGAATATTCCTCGCCAATGCCCTCTTACCATCTGGTACAAGAACAGTGTCTGTCGGTCTTCTCAATTTTAACCCCCAACCAGTAGTCCTGACGAGCCTAACTCCCACGCTCGCCCCAACAAAAGACTCTACCATTCACTTATCCGCCAACAACAACCCTAAGCCTCTAACCATTGCCAACGATGAATGTGGGTATCCTTCAGGCTCTGAACCTGTCGGTCTCAGGAACGCCAGTACCCCATCGTCCTCTAAAGCAAGGCTCGAAAGTATACCCAAAAATGGTGCAATCCCGCATGGTATACCCAAGGGAAAACAGGCAAAATTAAAGTTGGGCAAAAAAGAAATAGAAAACAATTCCCTCCAATACCTACGAGATATATTCCCCGACTATAAGGACCCGGCTCTTGAGCGCGAAACGAGCCTCACACAACCAGCCGAGGGGCTCAACCTCGACCACCCTCTAATGACCGACGAGAAACAGTCCATATTCCATTTAAGAGAGGACCTTACCTTCACGGAAGCCTTGAAGCAAGAGATTCCTATGGTCTACGACCAATTCAATAATGAAAAAATATACAGACTGCCCAAAACACAACGGCAGATCACTAATGGGCAATTAGAAGAAATCCTGGACAACGACATTGTCCAACCAACTAAAAGTCAGTGGAACCCACCCTTTCTAGTGGTCCCTAAAAAACCGGGTTCCCGTGGTGAGAAAAAACGTGTCCTCACAGCCCTGCAAGGCCCCGAATGGTTTGCCTATCTAGATGACATCGTTATCCACGGTAAAAACCGTGAGGTCCACAACAGCAAACTAAGAAGAGCCTTTGACCGGTTGAGGAGAAACAACCTCAAATTACCACCGGAAAAGTGCCAGTCCCCTCGAAAAGAAGTAATTTACCTGGGCCACACATTCTCAGCACAAGGAGCCCTACCAGACTCCAGAAAAACGAAGTGCGTTCAAACCTTCCCAGCGCCCCGTACAGTTAGACAAGTGCAGTCTTTCCTAGGCCTTGTTAACTACTACAGAAACATACCTAATTTCTCCAAAACAGTCCGCCTCTTAACAAATATACTACGAAAATGCATTAAATTCCTCGGGACCTCTAAATGCGAAGAAGCATTTCAGGCAATCAAGTCCTCCCTAGTCCCCCTCCACTACTCATACCCAGATTTCAGCTAACCGTTCAATCTCACAACGGACGCCAGAAGTGAGGCCCTTCCAGTGCCATTTAAGGGGCGCAAATTCAAGGTCTATACCGACCATAAACTCCTCAAAGGTGTCTTCAACGTCAAGAACCCCCTACACGCCTCATCTGGTCCAACCAAAAGCTGTCACAGTACTAAACAGGAAATTAGTGACGTCTACAACAAACGTTTAAAGCCGTTTTACGAAGATAAAACGCCACTTTAGACGATCAAATGGCGGCCTGCCCCTGAGAATACCCAAGCCCGTTTTATTTCGTAAAACGCCGTGTTGGACGACCACTCATGGGCAGATCCTCCCTCAACAGGTAATGTTACTAGGCTACCCCACATAAAGATGTACACTGTTACTGATCCATACGGTTCGATCCAAGAACTCCAAACTAATCTCTCTACTCCGTAGCGATTCTCTTGCTCTAGGGGGGAAGGAATGTTATGTAAAAATTCCCAGAAGAGAAAATTGCACTGTAAAAAATCCCAGAAGGGAAAATTTCTTAAAAATTAACATTCCTAAAATATACTTATCCATTTTTACATACGTCGGTAAATTTCCCATGGGAAACGGCCCTGAACCAAAGTTTCAAGACGAAACTTGAGCCACCCCAAATGGGCCTATTCACACAGTACACATTCCTGGCGCCTAAAACCGGTTTTATAGATGAGAGAGGGAAGGGAGCGGAAGAACTTAACGAAACATTTTTCACGCAAAACCAAACGCGTGAAAACTAGCACACATATAAAAAGTGACTTCTATCTCTTGCATTCTTTAGCTATGTTTTTCTCTAACAAGTAAATTTCATCTGCAGTACATTTAAAGGTTCCTGTATAGCATTCAAATTTACTACACTCATTTACGCCCCGTCTGAGTTGCTAGGAGTTGAATAAAACCGGTTTTACTCACCACAATTATGGCAGCGTGTGAATATGCCCAATGATAATTTTCGCGCAACTTGCAATGCGCCGCGTGAGAAGCGCGCTGTAAGCAAGTTGCGCAGCCCAACTAGCACAGATGCATCACCTTACAACTAAATTGTTTTATATATGTTTTTTAATTGCATGTGAAAATACTTCTTGGCTGAATTAATGTTTTATTAATTGTATTTTGCACTCCAATGCCATTTAGCTAACAAATAAAATTGTGAGAATACTTATACGGCAAAATTATAAAACTAGTTTATTAAATATTGTATAATGTTTATATAAATGTTACCTTGAAACCATTTAGGAAACTTAAAGGTATTCGAATTCATTTTTACATTTATAATTATTTTATAAATACTTTAACAACCAATCTATAAAGTAATTATAAAACAAGTGTTTTCTGTATTAAAACTGAATATAATATCAATTTAAAGGTTTACACAACTACGTTATAAAACATTATTGCTTTTTGAGCTTAAAGGCTGGTATATAAGCTTATATAGAGCTATTTTATTAAAGCTCTATTAAATAAATAAAGTTAGCATTTAAACAACCCTCCTTCAACCAAAAAGTGTAATATGCATCTATAACACTCTCTTACAACTATTTTGTGGTTACACATTTTGGTACAAATAATAAATATGTTCATGGGTAGCTCTTGCTCTGCTTTTCAGTCAAGTGCACAGTACAGTATTTATAAGCGACTTATTCTTGCTTTTTTTGAGCTTGATTGGTATACAATTTAGTGAATTACATGAGATTTTAGAATGGATATTTTGAAATGGAATAATGTTAACCGAAGCGGCAATTTTCGAAAGAAAATGAAACAAAAACAGAACCGATTCATAATGAAGACGTGGACTTTAATTCTGCCATAACAAATTCTGTAACAGAAGCATGTACGATTTTACAACACTGCCCCGCAGATGATAAAACTTGCAGTGAGAACACGTTGTTTTAAAGGATATATGGGCAACAATGGCTCCTACTGGCAACATGGCTTATCGATTTGCCTTAGGAAGTAATAGATCCAAGAAATAAATCCACAAACCATTTCTCTAAATATTAATGTAGATGGACTACCAGAACACAAGAGTTTTAGCCCATCTTATGTAACATATGTTTTGTAGAATTCAAGAAATGGTTTCTAGAATTGGGTCTAGTCTATGGTAAAAATTATATGCGCATTATGCGCATGCGTATTAAAAATCTTGCAAGTCGCTCTTTAATAAAACCATTATATAGCAATAAAGAATAAAAACTGCTGTAATATGAGCAAAAATGTGTTATAAAGGTAATTGTAAGAGCTGGTTATACAGCTAATGAATAATCCTCGGAGCACAAATATCACGCAAAATACTTTTACACAGCCCATTGTTCTATAATTCTATTATTGATACTTATTTTATCCCTAATTTACTTCTTATAAAATATTATTGTCTTCCAAATATCTAAATTACTTTTTAATAGTTTCAATAAAAGTAAAATAGCCTTACTGCAAGAGAAGACATTTTGGTTTTGAGTATGGTAAGCAAAGGGAAGGCGCCATATTAGAAAAACCGGTTATAAAGTAAAAAATTTTTTTTTTCTTTTCCACTTCTACAAATGATTTCAAAAATGTACGCAGAAGATACCATATTTTCATAGATTCGAAAAAAAAGTGGTACGTTTTTATAATATCATAAAATAATTAATATTCACAAATTAGTTTAATATTAACATTTGTTAAATTTTCATTATTTTTATGGCGCGTTGTACCTATTCGAATTATTACCAAGACTTTCAACATTAAAGTGAACTTTGCAAGCAATTTTCACTCCGCCAAAGCCAATATTAGAATTTAAAATTGTCATATTATTATAAGATGACTATAATGATGTCATCATAATATGCAAAAAGTTAACATGGGGTAAAAAATTAAAATTAAACGAATGCCAAGTGAGTAAGTAAATAGCAATTATGTTACCATAATGTTTTTTAATAATATCTAATGAAAATAGATATACAACAAAATGGTTACAATAATCCTCTAAAATTTACGGATATAAGGTTGTATAAAAATGTTTTTTAAAAGTTATATAACTACTTATACAGACAAATAGTTCTGTATAATATCTTATTATATATACAGTTTCAAAACAGCTTTATCAGTTACTGTGTAAAAGTGATATAATTTTCTGGACAAGCGATTAAACAACCTTTATGTACGACACGTACAAAGCAATTTTGCTGTATAAACCTGCGCCTATTTGGGGTATATAAATGTTGTTTTAATGTTGGCAAAACGTTTCCAACACTAAATTATAAAACTTCTACACTTATTAAAAGGTTGTGTAAAGATTCTTACAACATTTTTAAAACCTTTTGTGTTAGTTGGGAGGTGCCAGGCTAATAAAGTTCAAGGGCGCGTTTCCCCGGCGTTTTGGAATTTTTCCTTGTCACCACCGGCGGGTGGAAATTTAAAAAAGTTGAGTGTTGTTTGATCCGTCACCACCAGCGGGTGGTTTTACGCGAAAGAGTGTTGTTTGACCCGTCACCACCAACGGGTGGTTTTACGCGAAAGAGTGTTGTTCTACCGCTTTTTATTATAATTAATTTTGTTTTTTCGGCCACGGCGACGATGCGACGGGTGTTTCGATGTTTTAGTGTTTTAGTGTTTTATGCCGGATTCATCGTTGCGGATGAGTCGCGCCGCAAAAATTTCCCAAAAAGAGAATCGGCTGAACTACGATTCATTGTTGCGGATAAAGTGTGCCGCGGATTTTGGATAATTTGACATAATTTGTATAAGCCGTCAAAGTTTTGTTAGTAAAATCATGGTTGCTTGCAGTTGTGTATCTAAATTTTAATGTTTCCAAATAAATACAAACTAGAAAATATTTCATTTGCAAAAAATTTTATTAATTTACCTACCTTTTCCCCATATATTTTCCATTTTATTTTCTATACAAATTTTTTATACAAACAATATTTCATTAAATCGCATTCATTGACATAAAACATATGATTTTCTCGACAATTTTAAAAAAACCGCCGCACAAAAGTTGAAGTTGGTTCAACTTTTTTTCAGAGAGGAAAAAAAATCCCAAAAATATCCCAAAATTGAGAAATGCTCAATTTTTCATATAAAAAGTATGCGCGCGCATAAGTGCGGCACAACTCATCCGCCACGATGAATCCGGCATTACTGTTTACAGTTTTAAACGGTTTTGAAAAGTGATTCATATTGTTGTAAACATAGATAGTAATTAATGAAAACATTTAGTAAATGAAGGATATTGCTTTTTGATTGATAACAATAATAAATTTAGTATATACATATATGTATCATGTTATTTATTATATAATTATATAATATATGTGAAAGTAAAAAGAAAAGGTGTTAAGTTTTATTTATGTTACAGGTGTTTCTTTGCTTACGAAGTGGAGAAGAATCATCATCGGTTCTTCTAGACTCATCACCAGTTATTTTCAGAGCTTCTAGAAGAATTTTTTGTCTTGCTCTTTCAGTTTGAACTAATCCCAGGAAACTTTGTCGAAATCGTGGGGCTTGAAATCGTCGTGTTTTGTTTTAACACAGGAAATATGATTGTAGTGGTAAGATCAGGCGGAATTAGGCGCTAGTTCGCAAAAGCAAGTGAAACCAGTTTTGATTGTACTTTTCCCATCTATAATAGATTGTCTATGCTCGAAATGCATGCTTCATTTCTTGTCGAATATTTGGCGCTTCGGCCGAGAGCGTGGCCGAATATTCGGTATTCGGCCAAATCACTATTCGTGGCATCTCTAATTATTACTATCAAAGCGTAATCAGTCTCTTCCAACGATAAACAACCGAACACACGATCACTATAGTCTTTTGTTCGAGCATTATTTACGAATCGAAATAGATATATACAACCATATTAACGATTTTCACATGAGAGTTTATACATTTGTGCGATTCTATGAAATTGCTAGAAAACGACACGTTTAGTGCAACTCGCTGTTTCCTTTCTTCTGGGGTCTCGAAATTTACAGATAAGTTAGGCCAGCTGTCTTCAGGTAGTAATCATCCATGAAACCGCAGGGTGCAACTGATCATCTCCACTGGATATGCACCGCGGCTCACGATGTCTGCTGGGTCGTTTTCACACCCAATATGCCTCCAAAGAAAGGTTTTGGACATTTCTTGAATCTTACTCTCACGATTCCCCACAAACACGCTCCAACGAGATGGTGATGAGGCCAACCATGCTAGGACATTGCTCGAATCAGACCAACAATAAACTTTATCGATGTGGTGATTGAAAATGTCGGCTATGTGTCTAATTGTTTGCGAAAGTAAAAGTGCGGCACAAAGTTCTCCACAAGCAATCGACTGTGTTTGCAAAGGTGACACTTTCGAACGGCCTGTTAGAAAATTACAGCAAATACCGTCAATAGGTTCGCACCGAATGTAAATGCAGTAACCGTAGGCATCCATGCTGGCGTCAGCAAATCCATGAATTTCAATTCTTGATGAACCATGTAGGATGTATCTTGGTATCTTGATTTCTTTTAATGATTCCAATTGTGTAAAAAAACTCACACCACTGCACAGTGGCACAGCCGCCGAACAACGGTTGTCATAAATATGAAATTTCTTAATTAATGCTTTTTCTGTGGGCGAAAGTAGTTCTAATAATAATAAAAACTCATGTGTTAATGAAATATATAGAAATTATACATAACAGTACATATTTCATAATTTATTAGTATGAGATAACTTTACAATTCAATATCGGCTTTAGATTCTGATGTTATGTATTTTCGTTGGAGATGATACATACACATATATTTAATGGTTTATATATTCTCCTCACTTAATGTTTGTTTTCTTTTTCAATTAGTTTCTATTAATGAAATGAAACACAACTTACGGTTTGCTGATCCGCCTTTATTTTTTTTTCTAGTTAACGGAACTAAATTTACACCATTTAACTTTGGGCGGTGCCTCTTGGGCTGCGCGCCTTTAATTTTTATAAATGCAACTGTACATAAAACGAATTTATCCAATGCGCCCGTTTTGGGCTTAATTTACAAAACTTCCTACTAAATAAAAGTTTGGGGGTGCCACTTAGGCTGCGCGCCCTTTATATTTTTTAATCTAATTAACTGTATTTAAAACCAATCCAAACAATGCCCGTCCTTGGGCTTAATTCACAAACTTATGGTCAAAGGAAACTTTTGGCGGTGCGACTTAGGCTGCGCGCCTTTTATATTTTTTAATCTAATTAACTGTATTTAAAACCAATCCAAACAATGCCCGTCCTTGGGCTTAATTCACAAACTTATAGTCAAAGGAAACTTTTGGCGGTGCCACTTAGGCTGCTCGCCCTTAATATTCTTTAATCTAATTAACTGTACATAAAACCAATTCAAACAATGCCCGTTCTTGGGCTTAATTCACAAACTTATAGTCAAAGGAAACTTTTGGCAGTGCCACTTAGGCTGCGCGCCTTTATTTTTTTATCTAATTAACTGTACAAGAGGCGTACTTGGAAGAAAAACAAAACCGCCCGTTCCGGATCGTGATTAAAGCCCGGTATGCAAGGCTCAAGAAATTTGCTCAAGAAAACTTCTGCATTTATTTCCCTAAGAAAAAATGACATCAGTTCAGAAATTTTGACAGTTACTTATTTTCATTGCAGACATTAAATAAATTGTTTTATGATAGCTTAGAATTAATGAAATTGTTTTAATTAGTAAAGAATTAAAAAAGAATTTAAAAAATCTGAATAAAAAACAACAATATGTAATTTTTTCCATTGCTGACAGTTACTTTCAATTTCAAAAACTACCTGATACGTCAAGACCTCATGAACCGTTAAAATTTCTTAAGGAAATAAATGAATCGACACTTATTTCTGGAGGAAAAACTAAAATTTGATCAAAAGCGACATCTGCGTGTCATTAAAAAACACGATTTTTCTGGTGTGAATTTCTTGACTCTAGCATACCGGTTACACAAATCGCTCCAAAAAATATTTCTGAACCATTTCTTGACCATTTTTTTTACACAGGTTTAAGATAGGCAAAGAAATTTCTTGAGCCTTGCATACCGGGCTTAAAGAAACTCAGATTTTCGGTAAGTCCGCCCGCCGCGGATAAAGGTTAATAGTAGGGGAGCTGGCACTTGAAAAAATCGTGTGGCCCCAACCTTCTGCCGTTTGGTATATAAGCTTTTGAAGTAATTTTAAGCATTTTTTATAATATGACATTTTTGCGGGAAGTGGACCCATTTCGAGTTAGGGGTTTTGGGGGTAAAAAGGGGGTTAAAATTGAAAAAAATTTCTGCCGCTTCGTATGTAGGTTCTTTTAGGGCTAAATAACCGTTAAATACTATAAACACTACTTGGGATTCTACCGGTCACTTATATGACGAACCCATCACCGCACCCCTCGCTGGACTCCATCCTGAGTCTTAGGGCCAGGCATGACCGTCTCTTAACTTATCTCGCGCCTAACTAACTATATCTTTTTGTGTATGAATGGGTGTAATGCGCTGACGACTCAAGATGCTTCCAGCAGCGGTGATGGGCTGTCTTGCCAGCTCAGTGGCGGACAGGGGTGAACATAATTTTCGTGCATGGGGCTTATCAGCACGATTCGGCTCCGCTTACAGCTCGGCCATCCTGCAAGTCACTGACCTCAGTGACCAAAATATTTTATAATACACGTGACGTCACATTCATTCATTCCTTGCAACAACCTTAGCATTCAACCTGAAATCAAATTTCATTCCACCTCTTGATCAACAAGCTGCTAGCATACCAGGGCGTGATGTGATCAGGAATCAATCCGTTACCTGGATACACTTCAGCTGTCCTATCTACCTTATTGGAATATTTATATTTTATCTCCTCATTCTTACCTTTAGTTGTGTTCCTGGAAACGCTAGGAATAGGGAGTGATTCTCATATACATACTAAAATCTTTTTTCTTTTTTTTTTTATTTATTTGTGTGGTTAATTATATTTTTAATTTTCATACATTCATTTATTAATATAAGTGAGACCATTGAACATAAAATTGACATAACAGTATTATCCATTTTGTTTTCCTCTAGACGCCCTGCGTCGTCTATTTATTTTCGTCGCCACTATCTGATTGAAACTCTTCACTTAGTTCTAGTTCCTCAAGGTTACCCCAAGGTTTCATTCGATCTGCTGCATAAATTGAAGTAAATGGTTTGGATGTAATATGTATACCTGGGGGGTCCTTAAGCAGATATCGATCCTTCCCTAATACTTTTTCAACGGTGTATGGTCCTTTATATTTCGGTAGATGTTTCCTAGGCTGCCCTGTTGCAGCGTATTCGCTATTTATTTACACCAAATCTCCAACTGCATAAGAATGGGGAGGTCGCCGTTTTGAGTTAACGTTTTCCGCCTGCCTTTTTCGTTGTTGATTAATTCTCTCCGCCGCTCTTCGTCTTAATTCGTCTAGGCTAATGTCTTCGTCTTCCTTGCTGACATCATTATGTAACGCAGCAGTAAGTTGGTTCTTCAGGTTTCTTTTAGGACTGTATCCTAAGAACAGCTTTTGTGGCATAGCTCCAGTCACTCTATGTGGTAGGCAATTAAGACCCCATTGTATGTCAGTTAATCGAGCGTCCCAATCTCGTCCATTACTTAGAGTTGTAGTAGCGGCAATCGATGCCAAGATGGTCCTGAAATAGCGTTCAATTTGCCCGTTAGCACGTGGTGTCTGCACAGCTGTTTTTTGGTGTACTATCCCATTTTCTTCGCAGTATTGCCGGAATGACTTAGATGTGAAAGCGGAACCCCTGTCGGATATTATTTTAGAAGGCGATCCGAAAAACTGAGAGAGATCCTCTAGGACTTTAACTACATAATTGGTAGCAGTACTCTTTACTGGCCGCAAGATGACAAACTTAGTGAAGGCATCTATTATGCCGATCAGATGGACGTTTCCCTTACTACTTTTTGGATATGGCCCTAGATGATCCATATGTAGTACGTTAAAAGGAATTGGTTCTGTTTCGAATGTGTTTAATTGGAAGTGGGTTTCGTCGTTTCCCCTTTTATTGTAAGCGCATTGCAAACAATGGTCTATATATTTCCTGACAAAAGCTTTCATGTTAGAGAACCAGTAGGTTTTCCGAATATGTAGTAGCGGGCGTTCCAATCCCGGGTGGCCTAATTCATCGTGGGATGTTTTGACGATTTGCCACTTGATATTTTTTGGAACTACGAATCTGAGTCCGTCTGGCGATTTGTAGAATAACTTATTTTTTTTGATTTCGTAATTCTTAGTGATATGTTTAAATTGTTTGTGTTTCCTGTCCTCCAATTTTTCCATTATAGTCCGTGTCTTTTTGTTGTAACATTACTACCCAGTCAGACTGTGGCAATGACACTACCATGATATCATGTTCAACCGTGCTCTCATGCTGACCTACTGTCATATTTCCTGCGACTCGGCTCAGGGCGTCTACATGCGCCATCCGCACTCCCGCTCGATACTCTAACTCAAAGTCATATTGTTGAATCTTCAGCCACCATCTTGCAATTCGAGGGACCAGGTCCTTTTTAGCTTGGGTTGCTTTCAGAGAAGCGCAATCGGTGAATATTTTGAAGTGCTTGCCTAGGAGGTAATACTTAAACCTTTCCAAACTATCAACAACAGCCAATGCTTCTAGCTCGTAGCTGTGATACTTCTGTTCTGCGGCGGTAGTCGCTCGACTAAAGTAGGTGACAGGATTTTTTTTACCATCCGCATCAATTTGGAGTAGAATGCCGGCGAGACCTCTCGAGCAAGCATCCGTGTGTAATTCGTGTTTGGCCTTAGGATCGTATATTACTAGGACAGGGCTATCTGATAATTGTTTCTTCAATTTTTCAAATGATAGTTGCTGAGGTTCTTCCCAATAAAATTCAACATCCTTTTTAAGTAACTCGTTTAATGGTCCTGCCATGTGAGCGTAATCCGCGATGAAACGTCTAAAGTATCCGGTTAACCCTAAAAACTGTCTAACTTCTTTAATATTCTTAGGAATTGGATATTGCCTAATAACTCCGGATTTGATACTACCCGGCCGTATTCCTTCTTGGGTGATCTTGTATCCAAGGAATGTTATCTCTTTGTTGAAAAAGGAACATTTCTTAAGGTTTAATGTTAAATTGGTACCCCTGATTACTTCTAGAACCCGTCTTAAGAGTTCAAACACTTCTTCCACTGTTGACGCAAAGAGGAGCCAGTCATCCATATACACGAGCATTTTCTTGTCGTTTACCATTTCTGCTATGTGATTCATTAGTCTCATAAAGACTGCGGGTGAGTTAGCGAGGCCAAAGGGCATTCTCTTAAAATTGTAGTGTCCGTCAGGTGTTACAAACGCCGTGTACGGCTTCGAATCCGGATGAATTTGAATCTGATAACATCCGCTACTCAAATCCAAGGATACGAAAACTTTTCCTCCGTTCAGCTTATTAAGGGACTCCTCGATATTTGGGGTTGGGTAATATTCTTTTGCTGTAATTGAATTCAAGCGACGATAATCCACACACATCCGGTATGTCCCGTCCTTTTTCTTCACTAGCAATGTTGGGCTTGCGTACTCGGACTGTGATTTTTCTATGATATCATTCTTCAACAAGTCGTCTATAGCTTCCTTCAAGTCCTCCTGTTGATGGTACGGGATTCTGTAAGGCTTATATCTTACAGTCGTGTTTTCTTTTAACACGATATGCATTTCCACAAGATTCGTTTTGCCCAATTCACTCATATTACTTGCGAAACAGTCTCGATAATTATTAATCAATTCAAGGAGCCGACAGTTTATTTCGGTTGCTCCAGCTTCCCCGATGTCCAGATCTTCCATGAAAATAGGTTTTTTAGATATCTTCATTTGTGTCAGAACGCTTTTCTGGCCGGTTACCGCCTCTGTCTCAGACGGATTATAATCGTCCTTCAAGATCGCTAAACGACCGAAACTTTTTATTATTTTTATTCCAGGCAGATTGGTAAAATTCTGGCCAAGTATAATGGGAACGTCTTGAACATTGTCTGCCACGACGGACATTTCAATCAATGCTTGTACTTCTTCGATTTCGACAACCTTTGTTATCTGGCCCAAACTCTTGCACATTCCGCCAGCAAATCCCTTCAATGTGACGACGCCTTTCTCTATGTTCCAGCCTTTAGCTTGACAATCACTGATTCTTATCGTAGACCAGTCGCTTCCCAGATCTACGAATGCCCGTATCAACTCACCGTCGACCTTTATATTTTTGTAGAGCTCACTATTTACTGCCCTTACCATGCGTACTTTCTTAGTTTTGCTCAAATCTACTTCCAATTCCCTGTGCTTATGACACACATTGGCCCTGTGTCCCTGTTTCCCACATTTGAAGCAATTCCCGGCAAATGGGTTGAAGACGGGACGTTGACGCTCAGACCGGTCCATTTTTAAATTTTCTTTTCCTGCGTGGAAATTTGCTACACGTTTCCATGGTCGAGGCCAACCGTATGGTTTGTGTGCTTCGGTCAAGGGAATCGAAGATTCTTCACTCCTAGACTGACTCTGTTTGAAGCTTTCATACAGTTTAATTTTCCTTAGCAGATCAACCGGGTTTTCGTATGTAGCAGACATTAATATATTTCTGAGGTCCTTATCAACTATCCCTGAGATGAGGTAGTTGGTCGTCGTCTCGTTGCTAAGTTTTATCGACTTCGCTAATGCCGACACTTCATAAAAATAGTTTTCAATCGGTTCAGAAGCCTTTCGCTTTCTGCCCAGAAGCTTAGCATGAACTGATGCCTCATCTAACACCCCAGGAAATCCCAACACGAGGTCTTTCTTAAAAAGATCCCAGTCGTCAACAACACCTTGCCTAGTTTGTAACCAAAATTGGGCCGCATCTCTAAGACGAATAGTCGCGTATAATATCGTAGAACGATCATCCCAATTATACATTTGTCTAAGTCGGTCAACATGTTCTGTCCATTGGCCGGCACTCAGACTCAGAGGGCTTCCAGGTTTAAATTCCGGAATTAAGTTCCGAATTTCTTCGGCTCCCATTCTAACAGAAGGCTAAATCGCATTTGGAGCCCGATTAATTTCAGTTTCAGCCGACACTGACCTTGAGGCAGCCCTCTTAGCACCGCGCTTTTGAACCGTTTTGTCTGCCATCACAATTTATTAACCCAATTGCAACTTCTTTAATAATGAAAAGACAAAAAATCGCTTACCGACCTCTATATGCTTCTTTCCGTCTTACCCTTTCTTTAAAAACTCACTTTTTGTCACGTTTATCACTTTCAGGTTTATTAATTCACTATTTGTTAAATTCACTCTTTGTCACATTTATCAATTCACTTTTCTTAATACTTATTAATTCACTAAGGTCACACGCAATATTATTACTTATTTTTTAAATTAATACTTTTTTCAACTTTTCAAACGCCCGTATTTTTCATCCGTCTTTCGCAACGCGACTTTTACATCTAAAAGATAAACCCCTTTTTACTAATTCAAGAAAATTCCTGTTTGCCCATATAAAGATATATTCCAAAAACAAAACCATTTTTTCATTAAAAAAAACTTCCCATAACCATATAAGGAAATATCCCACAAAAACCTTTTTTTTATCTTCCCCTTCGCATGCTGTTGTGCGCATGAATTTTCGAGTTTTCTCCACCACAGAGCCAACCATGGAAAAATTCAGACGGTTGAGTGTCCGTATTAATGCGCCCCCACAAAAAAAGATAAAGACGCAATTAGGGTTAACTCGTTCCCCGCCTTGTGAATCGATCCACATTGGAAGACCCTTCTAGGAAAAGAAAAACTCAACACAGCTACACACACACATTTCGCTTTGTCGCGTTTGACTTTTTTTTTGCGTTTTCCTTTTTTCGTAGGCACGGGCACTATCTCACTTCTGAACTATAAACACTACTTGGGATTCTACCGGTCACTTATATGACGAACCCATCACCGCACCCCTCGCTGGACTCCATCCTGAGTCTTAGGGCCAGGCATGACCGTCTCTTAACTTATCTCGCGCCTAACTAACTATATCTTTTTGTGTATGAATGGGTGTAATGCGCTGACGACTCAAGATGCTTCCAGCAGCGGTGATGGGCTGTCTTGCCAGCTCAGTGGCGGACAGGGGTGAACATAATTTTCGTGCATGGGGCTTATCAGCACGATTCGGCTCCGCTTACAATACTAGTGGCAGACATTTTTGACCATTTGGGCCCTCCCCAAGCCACCCCTAGCTGAAGTTGCCATTTTTCTCCCCACACCCTAGCAAATAGTCAAAAATTTCTGCCACTAGTATTTAACGGTTATTTAGCCCTAAAAGAACCTACATACGAAGCAGCAGAAATTTTTTTCAATTTTAACCCCTTTTTTACCCCCCAAAACCCCTAACTCGAAATGGGTCCACTTCTCGCAAAAATGTCATATTATAAAAAATGCTTAAAATTACTTCAAAAGCTTATATACCAAACGGCAGAAGGTTGGAACGACACGATTTTTTCAAGTGCCAGCTCCCTACTATAAGACAACACTCTTGATATCGTCCGCCGGTTTTCGCGGTTATAACAACACTCAAAAACATTAAAGATTTTCACCGGCACCAGCCGGCCGTTTTTTAACGTGGAAAAACACTTTTCTCCCGTCGGAAGGAAGAAATTGTCGATCTCAACAAAAAAGTTTTTTCGCCGCCAAAAGGTGCAGCAAGGAGAAGCCAAGATTTGAGAATAAAACCCAGACGAAACCTGACACCCGAGTCTGATAAGATTCGAATGTGGATCGCTGGTTGTTTTGCCCGTTAATTTTATGTTGATCCACGGTGTTTATCACTGTGGATTTCCAAGAAAATATTGCAACGGCCAATTCGTTGTTCCCGTGTAGGGAAAAATGTGCCGAGTTGCAATTTGGATTTCCCGTGGGATAATTTGTTAAAACTTTTAGAAATGGGAGATCTTTTTTAAATTTTGAAATATTTGTAATTTAATCGAACTGAAGTGGAATATTTATTTTTGTTCGATTGTACATATTTGGGAATTTAGATTTTTGAAAATTTGAGGAATTTAATGATTATTAAATTTTAGAAGGCATTTTTGTTTTAGGCGGGTTTTTGTTTATAACACTGAGATGGATGCATTTTGTGGGTAGCACTTCTTTTTTGCATTTCCAATGCATTGGTAGTATGGTAAAATATTACGTGGAGTTTTACTATTGGGCCATTCCATGAAAATTCGACAAAAAAAAGAAATTGCTTCCCACCCACAATGATTATGCTCCGCCGCCCTTGGTAATGCCCAATAATCATCTCGTCTCCTTTTGTTTCATTTAGGGGAAGGGATTGGAGGAGTTTAAAATAATTTATGCATCACCACCGTGCTCGGAATCCTCGAAAACGGGGAAAATATATTTTGGCGCTAGTACAAAAAAAATCACCCCTTTTGGAGGAGAGTATTGGTAGGAGTTGGTTGGGGGTCGGAAGCGATATCCAACACCACCATCATGCTCAGTACCCTCGAAAACGGGGCAAAGTGTTTCTTTACAGGGAAACCGTGTGAAGCGCTTTTAACCCCTCTTAGGGGTTGGTTTTTGGGGTTGCGCAACCCCGAAGAAAATTCTAACAACGCCATCGTGTTCAGCACCCTCGAAAACAAGGGAAAGGGTTTTTTTAGAGGGAAATCGTGTAAAGTGCGTTTAACCCCTCTTGGGGTTGGTTTTTGGCCGTTTTGGGGGCTGCGCAACCCCAAAGAGAAATTCTAACAACGCCATCGTGTTCAGCATCCTCGAAAACGGGTGGGGGGAGGTACTCTTGGTCCGGCTCAAAATATTTACGTGTTCGTCCGATTCACACACGCCACTACGATTGACAGGGTATGCTTTAAAAAATTCTCCTTCCCAAGCGGTCTTCGATTCCAGCATGAGACTCAGGTAACTTATCTTTAGTGTTGCCAGTCAAAAGATATAAAAAATTGGAGAAAATCCCTAGTTCTCTTTTTGAGATCCCCAAGAATAAAGGATACTTAAGATGTCCTTTGAATCCTTTTTTCGTCTAATGTCCTTTTTGGCATTTTTATTAAATAGCTTGAAGGTTTTTCTTCAAAATGATGTATATATCACCGCGCTAGGATAATATTTTCACGTTGTACGATTTTTTAAAGGAACTTGTATTATGCAAATTTCGAAATGTTTGAGTACCGTTATTTATGAAACTACCCAACATTTTGGCAAAATATTGCACCTACGTAATACTAGTCACTAGTACTCTAAATGTACGAAATATGAAGGAAATCGGAGAAGGTCGTGTCCAAGCCGTTGGTCGAATTTTCATGGAATTGGCCCTACAATGATAATATGTAATTTACATTTTAAAATGAACTATCCGGAATTAAATCTCAGAAACTAAATTTTTAACGGGAGAAGTTATTACAATTTTTAAAGGTTAATTTGTGACTGCTTAATATTTCAGATGACATATTTGTAGTAAACGTAACTAAACAAATGGGAGATGCACTAGTCCAAATTCCACAAAAGATGATCCTGTATTCATTATATGAAACTGCACGAAATGAAATTGCTGAGAAAGATCAAACAATAATGTCGTTAAATCAAAAGGTAGCATTAATAGCTGCTCTAGGGTGATCTAGGTTAAGATATCGCAGCAAAATGTGTTTTATGAGCTTTGTAGTTGAACCGGAGTAATTTAAAGCACGGTTTTCTGCTCTACCTTTTTTGGTAGAGGGGCTTCGGGCAAGATTTCCTGCTATACTTTTTTTGACAGTTGCTCGACAATCACGGTATACAGAAACAAGGCAATGTAAAAGACTGAATATCGTTTTAGTGCAACGTCACTCGGCGACCTCTTCCCATATAAAATCGAAATTGTTGTTGTTTCTGCATTAGTGCTGACGTCACTCGGAGACATTTTTCTAGATATTCGAAGCTGTCAGTCTCTTTTACATTAGGTGTGTTCGATGACTGATCCATCTCAAGCTGGAGCAGAAAAAATCAGCAATTTGCGTTCATTGAGACTTTTTAACCGACTTCAAAAAGAGGAGGTTATCAATTCGACGAGTAGGTATGTTTTTTTTGGTCCTGTTCACGCATAACTTTGTAACGCAATAACTTTTTTTGCTTTTTTCTTTTTTGCTTGAAAGAGTAGTTTCCCACGGTGGTCCCATGTAATTTTTTTTATATTCTGATAAAGGAGTTCGAAGGTAGGCTTAAAAAACTGGTAAATTTAGTACACCTTCTCACAATAAATATTGTTTTCTAATTTCCTTCGCGGAATTTTGTTTCATATTAAATAAGTTTTTTTTAAATTACTCCGAAAATGCGCAAATACATTACTGCAAAAACTATTTAGCTACTGCATCGATTCTTATCGACGGCGGCATGTCATACTTATCGTAATAAATAATTTTGTTTTAATTTGTTTTAATTTAAAGGATGAAATAATTGTTGCTAGTTCTTTACAATACTAATCCAATCAGATTTAGGATTTAGAAAGAAGAATCACTTTTGAAGACGGTACTAACACCTGTTTTCGGGGCGATGTATTAAGTGCATAAGGCTAACAAAGAAATGAAAACAATTTTCGAAGCAAGAGTTAGTGCAATGAAAGTCAACCTGGCACCGTCTTCAAAAGTGGTTCTTCTTTCTAAATCCATTCTGATTGGATTAGTATTGTAAAGAACTAGCAACAATTATTTCATCCTTTTTTGTGCATCACGGTATTGGTGTTTTTTTGAAGTTGGTTGTTAAAAATTTTTGAATTTTTTCTGCTCCACCAAATTTGTAGGAGCAGGCAGAGCAGCAAAATTCTTCTTTTTCTTTTGACAATTGTAAAATCGAAAACATGAAAAATCGGAAAATTGATTTATGAGAATGATTTATTTGGAAAATACTTGGAAATGTTAAAAATTAAACAATAATATTTATAAAAATAACATTTCGATATTGTTCAGATGTTTTTATTAGCATATATTTCTTCTTCTAAAATTGTCATTCGTATCTAACCTCTAAAAACGGAATTTAGAGCAAAGTTGAGCAGAAAAGTGTTTTTTGAGATTGTTGCTATTTTCTGATTTTTTCTGCTCTAACATCAATTTGGCAGCTGCTCCAAATTGGGCTGCTCTGCTTTGCTCTGAACTTTTTAAGCAGTCATCGAACACACTTATTACCTTGTTTCTGTATACCGTGCTCGACAATGAGATGCCTTGAGCTGCTCTGCTTTTTTTCGGTTTTATTAAGCACAGCTTATTGTAGCCGCAATAATCTAATTTAACTTTTTCAAGGTTAAGACTCTGGAAAAAATTGTAAACATCAGGTCACAAAGGATCAGAAGCCTTTACGCTCAAGTGAAAAATCAAGATAATGCAGATACGCAGATTGAATCTTTTGATTAAAATTAAAACCAACAGCATATGATTGTGGCATTTGAATGTTATAGATATTACTTATATTTTTTAAAAATTTTAAAGAAAATCCGTGTTTGTTTCTCTTATTATTTTTAGTTGCAATCAAATTTTGTCATAACGCAGCGAGCATTTGGATTTGGTAGAGGAGGGCGTTCGCATTAGGAACACTCAATGCTGAAGGGGAAATATTGTTTAGTTTATACCAGGGATGTTGGGAATGTTCGCATCCGCATCCGCATCCGCAAGTGCGGATCTTCCGCATCGATTTCGACATCTGCATCCGCATCCGCATTCGCAATAATCAATGCGGTTGTTCATGCGGATGCAGATGTAGCGCAGGTCACGACAAGAAAGAAATTGTGACATTTCGACTCATTTTAACCATTCCGATATACATAGCTCAGAAACAACTGCAAAAAATTCAGGACAGACTGAATCAATCGCATCTCGAAGTGTCCCAAGATTGTATAACGCGTTGGAACAGTACATTTATAACGCGATGGAACAGTCAACTTTACAGCTTTTTGTATAGGTAAAGGATGCCTTAAATCTTTATATCAATGACAGTGAGATTAACCATATTTTGCAAAAAGAGGGCAAAATTATTGAAGGTTTTGAGTTATTGAAACCGAGGAAAAATTAAAGAAGATATTTTGAAGATGAGAAACACAGAGGATGACGTTTCAGGTTTTCTTAATTCCGAAGGGGCTAAAACAGAGATTCCTCGGAAAAAGATGCGGAGCAACCAGGGACGTCCGGTAAGGTCAGAAAGCCATGCTGAAAATCCACTTAAATGATGGAGCACTGAGAAGAATTGAAAATATTATCAACAATAGTCCGCAGGTTTTTATCGCCACCACCAGCTAGTGTGAATTTATGAACCTCTGCAAACGACCAGAACCTGAAAAGGCGGCGCATTACTTTTTATTAAATATAATACACCAACTTTACTTACTAAATATTTGATTATTTAATAAAAATATTTAAGATTACTATGCACTGCACTGCACTGATACGATGTTTCTGAAAAAAATCTGCATCCGCGGATGTGAGCCTTCAAAAATCCGCATCCGTATCCGCGGATGTCAAAAAAAGTCTGGTTTATACATACATGTGGGTTGCAGACAATATCATGTTCTTTATTAATAATACCAGCTGGAACCCGGTGCGTCTCGCCGCCCCCATAAGCCAATAGTAACTTCCGTTTATTTTGCATTTGAGGTAATATGAATTAGGAGCAGTGCGGGCTTTAGGGGTGGGCGGCCGCGCGGGGCGCCGGCAAATGAAGGGCGCCACGATGTACAGGGAACTGCCCGTGCCAGCTTAACTTATCCACTTAATTTGAATACCTATCTCTATCGATATAAAGAAAAAACTAAATTCAGCGTATTAACTTTTATGAACTTATCTTGTAGGAGTGAGTATGTATTCAGAATTTATCTAACACGACTTTTCATTTTGTTGCTTATCTTATCGTATCCCTCACTTGCTTATGTAGGGCGAAAGAGAGACGCACTGAGCGACAGGCGAGCATATTACACTGGGAAAAATAATTTAGAATTTCAAGTAAATAAGTACTTACATTAAGTAAATATGCTCTTGAAACAGTATCAAGAGAATATTTACTCAAATCTAATATTTGGTTATAAAAATTTGGAATTGAAGGAAATTATAAGATTTAGTTATCTTTCTTTAGTATAAGGATTGGATATTTATGCTAATAAATAAAACACGCTTCACTTTTGAACTACGTAAACTCTTGATTTTAAACTCCTGCGTCATCTCAATATGACACACACGGAACAACCGAACATCTGAACAAATATGAAACGACAAAGCAAGCTATGCTTTACACTCCCTCGCTTTGTCCATTTCATATATATTAATT
Organism: Thereva nobilitata; assembly: GCA_963855945.1. Lineage (NCBI taxonomy): Eukaryota > Metazoa > Arthropoda > Insecta > Diptera > Therevidae > Thereva > Thereva nobilitata. The sequence continues at coordinate 74,754,605 of OY979695.1, forward strand.
TTAATTCTGTACATCTAATTATCGTTGTTCTAATTTGATACATTTTAGCAAACAGTAAATCAAAATCTTATTACAGTAATATTATACATAATGGTTTTAGGTTATTCTGGGGAATGCAGTACGCCAAATATAATTCAAAATCAAAAAGTATTATTTAAATTTGTTTGATTGGCTTTGTCATCTTACGGGCTCACCATTCATTATTGATCTGAAAGCATATAATAAAATATATTATCTTAGATTATATAAATATATAAGTGTAGGTATATACATATTGGTATATATGAGGCTATCAGCGCAAAAGTGGTGTAACCCACAATTTAAACTGGTCGCGGTTTTGGTGTAATATGCAAATAAGGAATGTATATTACACCAAAACCGCATCCAGATTAAATTGTGGGTTACACCACTTTTGCGCTGATAGCCTCATATCATGTTTAAAAATTACTAGCTGCCTTAGTGTTAATTGCTGAATTCAAAATTAGTTATTTTATCTCTAAGATAATTGAAAGCTGTTTGAGGCAAAGGTTTCGTCATTATATCTGCTAAGTTTTCAGAAGTTGATACCCATTGAACTTTGATTTTTCCTTCATCTACACATTGTTTTATGTAGTCACCATGAGATTCTGCCATATGCTTCCTTTTACCGGTTTTTTCTCGTTCTTCTAGATCTCTTTTAATTTTCTCTATATTTTCATCAAACTTCTTTAGTTTATGACTCCCGTCCATTTCAGTACAGTCTCTAGAAGATGAATTATCACACCATAAAGTGACTGGAAACAATGTACGACCGACGATGTGTCTAATTCATTTGTCCAACGAAATTATTTCTGCTGCTGCATCACTCATAGCTAGATATTATGCTTCACAAGTAGACAGTGATACAAATCCCAGTTTACGACTTCTCCAAGCAACAACATCTCCGAAGAGTTTTATTATGTACCCGCTTGTCGATTTTGATTCCGGTAGGTCCCTGAAGCTTTGCATCTGTCAGTGCTTCCAGTTCATCTGAGTTGGATGTAAATTTTATTCCTAAATTAGCCGTGCCTTTTAAGTACCGAAAAATTCTTTTTGCGTCGCTCCAATCATCCTCAGTTGGGTTTAATTGTTTTCTGGCTAAGTAATTAACTGCATAAGCTAGGTCTGGTCTAGTTGCATTAGCTAGATACATTAAACTGCAAATAGCTTCTCTATAAGGCACCTTTTTAGTTTCTTCAATTTTCTCTGAAACTTCTGTTCTTATTGTTGACTTTTTAACCGACTTCAAAAAAGAGGAGGTTATCAATTCGACGCGTAGGTATGTTTTTTTTGGTCCTGTTCACGCATAACTTTGTAACGCAATAACTTTTTTGCTTTTTTCTTTTTTTGCTTGATAGGGTAGTTTCCCACGGTAGTCCCATGCAATTTTTTTTTAAATTCTGAAAAAGGAGGGCTTAAAAAACTGTGTAAAATTAGTACACCTTGAACAGATAGAATTATTTCAAAGGTATCACAAAATTCTTTATTGTCACCAAATACTTAAGAGGGACTTGGCGTAGCGTCTACGTAAAAGTCTACCGAACTAATTATCGCGGGTTCAAACCCCGGGTCGGACAGTTCGACTTTTTTTCCTTTTTTCTCTTCTAAATTCATTCTGATTGGATTAATCTTGTAAAGAATTATTACATACTCTTCGGTGAGAAATTCCATGCATACTCATGTACACTGTAAGAGTATTATCCTTTGAATTGGAGAACTATTTAGCCGAATTTCCGATAGGACTTATGTAGATATTTAGCCAATATATAGCAATACTCTCTCGTAGCACAGGGAGTAAATACCTGACTCGTCGAAGGGTTCCGAGTTCGATTCTCCGGGCTGTTGCATTTTTTTTTCAATCGACTATATTCTCACAATAAATTTGATTAAAGTTTGTTTTTTAATTTCATTCGGGGAATTTTGTTTCAAACTCATACTAAGCAAGTTTTTTTTATTAAATAACTCCGAAAGTACGCAAATACATTATTTCAAAAACTATTTAGCTACTGCCTCGATCCTTTCGACGACGGCGTGTTATACTTATCGTAATAAATAATTTTTTTTAAATGGCCCCGAAGAAAATGAACGGACTAAAAAGTGCGAAATAAAATAAATTTTTAAAAACCTACTTCAAAAAAAAACCAATACCGTGATTCCGTTTTCAAAAGTGATTCTTCTTTCTAGATCCATTCTGATTGGATTAATGTTGTAAAGAATTACAAAAATATTTTTTCAAAAGTGATTCTTCTTTCTAAATCCATTCCGATTGGATTAGTATTGTAAAGAACTACCAACTATTATTATGTACCCGCTTGTCGATTTTCATTCGGGTAGGTCCCTGAAGCTTTGCATCTGTCAGTGCTTCCAATTCATCTGAGTTGGATGTAAATTTTATTCCTAAATTAGCCATGCCTCTTAAGTACCGAAAAATTCTTTTTGCGTCGCTCCAATCATCCTCAGTTGGGTTTAATTGTTTTCTGGCTAAGTAATTAACTGCATAAGCTATGTCTGGTCTAGTTGCATTAGCTAGATACATTAAACTGCCAATAGCTTCTCTATAAGGCATCTTTTTAGTTTCTTCAATTTTCTCTGAAACTTCTGTTCTTATTGTTGACTTTTTTCTTCTTTTATCAACTTGACGAGTGACCATTGGTGTACTCTGTGGTTTGCAATCCTTCATATTGAAGATATTTCTAAGATATTTTCTATGTAGTCTTTCTGATGGAGTATAGTACTTCTTGCAGCTCTGTTTCTTCTATTTTCATCCCTAGAAAATACATAGGTTATCCCAAATCTTTCATTTGAAAAGCTCTGCTTAAGTGAGTTTTTATTTCTTCAAGTTTGCTTTTAACATTACTTGCTATTAACATATCATCCACATATATTATTACAAAAGCCATTTTACCTTCTTTCCTCCACGTAAATAGACAAGGATCGTGTAGATCGTTTTCTAGACCTAGTTTACGAATTTATTCTGAAAATTTTCTATTCCATTTCTTTTGGCTGGTTTTGAGACCGTATAAGGATTTCTTTAATTTACACACCTTTGTAGATTTTAGTTCTTCTGAATTCTCTAAGCCATGTGGGATTTCCATGAATATTTCTTCTTCAAGTTCCCCATTCAGAAATGCTGTTTTAACGTCCATCTGACACACGTCCAGATCTTCTTTATTAATTATAGAAAGTACTGCTCTTATTAATGATAGTCTCGAAACTGGCGTATATGTCTCCTTTAGGTTATATACATTTTGGTCTTTGAATCCTCTGATCACCAAACGAGCTTTGTATTTTATTACACCATTGCTATCATCCTTTATTTTGAAAACCCATTTGGAATCTATGATGTTTGGCTTACCATTAAACTTTCCTGATGGTCTATTCATTATTTCCCAGACATTGTTTTCTTTCATGGACTCTAACTCTTCTCCTACTGCATATTTCCATAATTCTTTATCTGCTGAATACATAGCTTCTTCATATGCAGTGGGATCTTTCTGTGTTGACGCAGAGATTATATCGCTTAGTTCATCTGAGTCTAATTCTTTAACATCCGCAGTTTTGGTATAACGGGCAAAACTTATATCTTCAACAGCTTTAGATTTTCTTCTAGTTACAGGACTCTCAATTATTTGCATCCGATTTTCTACTGGCTTCTCTTTATTTCCTGTATTACTTTGTTTTGCTTTTTCAGAATCTCTTTTCATCGGTCTGCCTCTTTTTCTAGATTTAGTTGTAGTGGTCTGTAGATCTTCTGCACTTGGTTTTTCAATGTCTTCCTTTGTTGTTGATTCTTCTGTTTCAAATGTAACCGAGCTATCCATATTTTGACTTTGATCCTTTTTGTATACATTTTTGTAGACTTTTTTCTCTAAGAACCTTACATGTTTAGATTCTATAAATTTTCTGGAACTCGGATGCCATAAAATATATCCCGTTGATGTATGACCTACCAGGATAGTCTTTATGGCCACTTCGTTAAATTTAGTCATACTCTTTGGAATCTTGGCATATGAAATGCAGCCGAATCTCCTAACTTTGTCTAAGTGGCATTTGGATTTGGGTGAAATTTTTAATAATGGTACTTCATAATTTATTGATTTGTGAGGAGAAATGTTATATGAATGATTAGCTTCTGCAGCAGCCAGTTCCTACATACTTGCTGGTAGTCCAGAGTCACACATGAAAGCTCTAATTTTTCGCTGAATTGTTTTATTAAATCTCTCAGCAACACTATTAAGTTCTGGAGTGTATTGTGGGCCACTGTCTAATTCTATATTTTCTTTTTCCATTTTTGATAGAATGCAAACCTCACATTCTCTAATTGATTCATCAAATTTTACTTGCTCTAAAACTTTCTCTGTTTGCTGTAATTTCTTTAAATAGTTCAGTGATGGGTGACCTAACCTAATGTGCCATAGCATACCATCTGACAATTGAACTTCTGGGCCTGAATAATCAGCTGTATTGTCTGTAAGTATATTTTTTAATTCTTCTGGTCCATCTAATTCGTCAAGTTTAACTCTTTTATAGCTGGAGCGCGTTCAAAAACCTTACTATGGTAAACCACGAGGTAAGCTGTGGTTATGCTGCATCACTTCACTTAACCACGAAAGTTTATGTTTAACCATGGAGGTTTTTGAACGCACCGTGGTTAACTACAGGTTAAAGAAGAAGAAAAAAAATAAAAGCAAAATTTTCCATAAAATAACCCCCGCTAATTGCTTCAATTATTTTATTAATTATTTTTTGTAATAATCCCACAAATCCCACTTTGATTTGTTCATGTGATTAAAATTAAAGCAACTGTCAGAGAGTTGTTTTTATTCTTCTTCTTCTTAACTATCGCTAACCATGCCCCCGAGCAGGGTTAAAATTTAACTAGACCCTGGGTAACCACGGGAGCTTTTGAACGCCAAAAAGTTATGCTCGTGGTTATGTTGTAGTTAACCACGGAGTTTTTGAACGACAAAAGTTTACCATAGTTAACCATGGTTAACCATAGTAAGGTTTTTGAACGCGCTCCTGTTGTTCCACACTACAGTTTCATGGCCCTTATTTGTATTTATGACGAGCTCTTCTAAATTCTCCCTCCCAATCGCAGAGTCTGATCTTTCTTCTAAATTTTCATCATTTACCGATTTATTGTACACAGAACTTGTTGATTCTGCTTTCTCAAGATTCTGCGATTGTTCTGAATGCTTATTGTCTATTGCCATACAAGCAGCACAGCTATAGCTGTCAATTCCAAAATCTGTACTGTTTACATTATTACCTGGTTTCCTTACTTCAAACCTGACAACCCAATTAGGCTTTTCATATTGCATTTCCAGCATTTTCATTATTTACATTTTGCTGACTCATTGCTGTACCATTTTCAGCATTTTCATCCTTTAAATTTTGTCGATTCATTACTCTAGCTGTGGATTAAACTTCTGGTTATTACCTGGCTTTATTTTTCACATCTCATCTGTATCAGATCTGACAACTCTCATTCATACTCTAACATTTTACGTCTTTGCAGCGTACAGTCTCTGGAACTCTGGAATCCAGAGACCTGCTTTACTACCATTCATACCTCTACAACAATTCTGGGACTTAAACCCAGTTTATTTCTTTTGAAATATTACGTCTTAACCCATTCAACCATTCACAGCTCTCTCAGTTGTCAGTCAAATATAGATGGCCAATATATTTTATAAATATGCTTACGTCTTTCAGTGCGGATTTCGTCTTCTGCCTCAATCCTTTGCCGCATGTAGTCTTCATATGCGAACATATGCAAATCATTCGCATCAAAATTTTGATTGTTATAGTAATTAGCCATCTGTTCTGAGATTTAGATATACTCTCTATCAGTATATGTTCTAATTTATATTTGGTTATCTTAATTAATTTGTTTTTTTTTCAATTTTATGTTTTTTGTTTTTTTTTCAACTTAAATTTTAAATATTTTAAAAAATTTGTTTTTACTCTGATTATTCTTTTCTCTCTTTTATACGTCTTAATACCAGATAATTACCTCGCTTTATTTTAATAGAGAAATATTTCATATTTCCAGACTAAGCCAACCGAACTCAATTGCCCGTTAGGGTGAAAACACAAAGAAAGCAGGTTGCCTGCATTCCTATTGCCAGCGTCTAGCGGCGCCAATCAGGACAAAGAATGGATATCCATTCTTTGTGCTGATTGGCGCCGCTAGACGCTGGCAATAGGAATGCAGGCAACCTGCTTTCTTTGTGTTTTCACCCTTAGAAAAGAAAATCAGATTTTCTCACAATGAACACCACCAAGGCCTTCTCAAGTACAGGCCTGGAAGTTGCCCAGCTCAGTAAAGCTGCTGACAGAAACAGGCGCAAACGCTGTGCGGGCAATGACAGAGAGAATAGAAGTAGTGTATTCAAATGCGCACTAACGAAATGCTGTTTTACGCTACGCACACATCGCGCAAGTTGCTTAAGGCTACTGACAGAAACAGGCGCAAAGGCGGTGCGGACATTGGCTTCGCGGTATGTGGTGACTTTTCACTGACATGATGTTGCGGTGTCGGCGGCGCGCTCCGACTTTGAACACAACAACGAAATCAAAGTGACAAGTGGACGTGATAGGAAAAAAATTGAAAAACCTGAATGATTTGCATAAAATTTTTCTATCCTACAGGACTTGTCTTTGTTTTAGGTGCTAATTTAATTACCCCAATTTGGAAAAATAAAGATTTTCATTAAATATAAAATCCAAAAAATTTGCTATCCCCCCAACACCAACACACGACTCCAAACATATGCCCACCACCATCAAAACACGACTCAAAACCAAAGCCTTCTACCATAACCTTCTATATAGAAAGCCATGAACATGCCATCCGCACACATACATGTAAGCCATTCGGTGGTCCAGGTGCCATATTCGCTTCCTGTCAAATTGTATGGAAAAGTGGATGTGAGAATTGTTTTTTTTTGTTTCTTTAGTGAAATAATTATATAAAAAGAAAGTTATTAACTCAATATGATGAAAACAATTAAATAAAAATGTTGTCATAGAAGTGATATCTAAAAATTATAAATTTTAGTGCGATTTTCGTGTTTTTTTAGTGTCTTACAGTGGGCCTTATTACAAAAAAAGAAACTACATATTATATTCATGTAAACCTCATGTGATTTGATTAAATAAATTAAAAAACATTGAGTGATTGTGCGTTAATTGTAAAGATGGCCACTTTGTTTACATTCGCGGTGGTTTTGTCGGGTTTCATTAGGAAAATTGTTGAGTTTTTCATGTTGTGGGGTGGTAATCGAATTATCAATGATTTTAAAGTGATTAATATCTTCATTACGGTGTAATTATTAAAAATATAAGTGCTGAAAAATGTGAAAGAAAGTGCTAAAGTTATTGTTTTGAATGCCATTTAAATTGGGGCATATTCAGTGCATTTATAAAGATTTTATGTTCGATATGAAGCCATTACAGATTATGCCGATTACTGCTATATATCCATAGTCTAGAATGTTTTTATATCCAGGATTAAATATTTATACATAAATGCACTAAATATGCCCCAATTTAAATGGCAATCAAAACAAACATTTTAGAACTTTCTTTCACATTTTTCAGCACTTATGTTTTTAATAATTACCACCGCACGAACATTTTTATCCTAATGAAGCACGACAAAACCACCGCGAATGTAAACAAAGTGGCCACCTTTACAATTAACACACTTAATCACTCAATGTTTTTTAATATTTTTAATCAAATCACATGAGGTTTACATCAATATAATATGTAGTTTCTTTTTTTGTAATAAGGCCCACCGTAAGACACTAAAAAAACACGAAAATCGCACTAAAATTTATAATTTTTAGATATCACTTCTATGACAACATTCTTATTTAATTGTTTTCATCATATTGAGTTAATAATTTTCTTTTTATATAATTATTTCACTAAAGAAACAAAAAAAAACAATTCTCACATCCACTTTTCCATACAATTTGACAGGAAACGAATATGGCACCTGGCCCAGCGAATGGCTTACATGTATGTGTGCGGATGGCATGTTCATGGCTTTCTATATAGAAGGTTATGGCATGGCTTGTAAATGTAGAAGGCTTTGCTCAAAACACAAACATCTCTTGACACTACGCGGCGGCAACGCGCAAAGAGTAGAAAGTAAAGCAACTTGCGCGGTGTGTGCGTAGCGTAAATCAGCATTTCGTTAGGGCGCATTTGAATACACTACTTCTATTCTCTCTGTCATTGCCCGCACGGCGTTTGCGCCTGTTTCTGTCAGCAGCTTTACTTTCTACTTTTTGCGCGTTGCCGCCGCGTAGTGTCAAGAGATGTTTGTGTTTTGAGTCGTGTTTTGGTGGTGGTGGGCATATGTTTGGAGTCGTGTGTTGGTGTTGGCTGTGATAGCAAATTTGTTGAATTTTATATTTAATGAAAATCTTTATTTTTCCAAATTGGGGTAATTAAATTAGCACCTAAAACAAAGACAAACCCTGTAGGATAGAAAAATTATATGTAAATCATTCAGGTTTTTCAATTTTTTTCCTATCACGTCCACTTGTCACTTTGATTTCGTTGTTGTGTTCAAAGTCGGAGCGCGCCGCCGACACCGCAACATCATGTCAGTGAAAAGTCGCCACATACCGCGAAGCCTATGTCTGCACCGCGTTTGCGCCTGTTTCTGTCAGTAGCTTAACACTAATCCAGCTGCTCGTAGTCACTTTTGTTGGAATTTATACATGCCGTGATGTAAAGTTCGGAATATTTTTGCATTAGTTTGCCGTAAAAAGTCATAAAATAATATATTTAACCAGTTTTTATTGCAATAGGACTACCAGTGAATAGTGCTTTAGTGATTTAATTAAGAAAATTTAAAAAAATTTAGTGATTAAGGGTGTTAAATGTGAAGGTGGCCAATTTTGTTTACATTCGCGGTGGTTTTGTCGTTTTTATTTAGGGGAAAAATGTTGAATTTGTGTAGTAATATAATAAAAAGTGCTTTTTAAGTGATTAAAGATTATTATAGAATATTTATTAAAAACATAAGTGCAGAAAAATGTGAAGGAAAAGTGAAAAAGTTATTGTTATGCATGTTGTGTGGTGGTACTTATTCTATAATAATATTTAATCACTCAAAAAGCACTTTTTATTATATTAATACACACATTTTTCCCCTAAATAAACAAGAAAAAACCACCGCGAATGTAAACAAAATTGGCCACCTTCACAATTAACACACTTAAAACACACTTAATCACTCAATCACTCAAATTTTCTTGATTAAATCACTAAAGCACTATTCACTGGTAGTCCTATTGCAATAAAAACTGGTTAAATATATTATTTTATGACTTTTTACGGCAAAATATCGCGAACTTTTACCTCCTCCATATAATTTCTTCTTATCTGACAGATAATGGGTCTATTACCAACACAAACTCTGCTTCCAGGCCTGTACTTGAGAAGGGCTTGACACCACACATGCAAACCACTTACCGAGATTCGATTTTGCGAGTTACCGCAGAAATCGGTTGACTTTTAGCTGCGCACACACATGCATGGGTCACAATTAAGATCCTGCTGACTCCTTAGTCAATGAAAAAGGGGGTACTGAATACAAGTTTCCTCTGATCCTTAACCCCAGCATTTACATATATAACTTGCTCAAAATTCGCCATTTAACCTCCAAAATTGAAATAGCATTCCCACCAATTTTATACTGAACAAGAACTTCCCCGAAGCCAGTAGACCGATTCTACCTGCAGGGCAAGCCCGAACGAGACACCAAACCTGAAAGGAAGTCGCCCCAACACAATTTATTATAGGTCTGTTCCAATAGAAAACCTGTCCTGTCGTAGCCTGCGAAAAGTTACTTGATTGGTGGGGGAAAATTTAGTCAAAATCCCGAAAAGTGAAGGAACGCTTTCTGGGATGTTTCGTGCAAATCAAGAAGACCATAACCTAAAAATCACTTGTGTCTTCAAAATAATGATATAAAACTATTGAAATTAATAAATTATTTATGAAATTATTCAAAATCTTGTAGTAAGGCACCAAATGAAGAAATTATTTTCAGCACATCGTAATCATTTTGGTTTGACATGACAAGTAACAGCTGTTTTGACATGTTGAAAACGTCGTAAGATTTCACTCCACCTAAAAATCTCCTGCGGTTTCTTGGTCGAGGGGAAGTAAAAACTTCCCATCTTTTCCGAGCTTGAGATTCTATTGGAACAGAAATTGGGCGATTTCTTGGTCCCGCGGGATCCCGCATTCTCTATTGGAACAGACCTTATATTAAACTACAACCGTTTAAATTTTAATGAGCAAATCATATTTTATGTTTTTATTGAAGTGAAACTTCCTTGCTCTCGTTCCGGGGATTTTGAAGTGATTCGAGCAAGTAAGAGTGAATTCAGAAAACAGAAACGAAAACAAGGACAGTTGTACGAAACGGAAGTTGCCTTCTCACTCATTTACAACTGTCACAATTCAGAATCGGCAACAAAAACAAGGACTGCCGTATGAAACGGAAGTTGCCTTCTCATTCGTTTACCAAATAACGAGAAAAAAACAAAAATCTTGAAACAAATTAAATATGTACAACAAAACACAAACACAATGAATGCACAAGTATAAATACTAAATATTTAGTTTCCACTGTATTTCGTTAAACATTTTGGATTTAAACAACCAAGCTGATGAATATCACCGCCAAAAGAGCAGCAAACAACAAAACACATACAAATTTCACAATTCAATGAATGCACAACTAAACTAACAATTTAGTTTCCACTCTATCTCGTTTAACATTTTGGTTTTTAATAACTTAAACTAATGAATTTCGCGAAGATCACCAAATAGGTGACAGCGACAGCCATGATAGCAATTAAGTGATGCCATATAAACAAATTCTACCAAACCAGCAGGAAAATATTTACAATTTATTTAAATTCGTACATAGATGGCGCAGGCATCGGTAAAGTAAAAATGAGTAGTCGGTTATTTAAAAAATTAAGATTGTTTATTAAAGATAAAGTTTTTGTAAAAGCAGCGAAATGTTTTTGATTTTATACATTGTACTGCATTACTTTCAAAATATTCATTATAGTATGATTTATCAATTGAGTTAAAATATTATGGTTCTTACTTCCTATTCCCTGCTTCATTCATATTTTAGATTATAACACAAGACACGAGCAAATGAAGAAAAAAATACAATAATAAAGATCATATAGACATAAATATGTACGCGAAGTTTCACTTCTGCTTTGTGTTCTTTAATACACAATTATTTTTTTTATTTTTTTCATTTGACTGACAACACAGAATTATTATTTTCCTTTTTCTTATTTATTTGATCATCTGATTATATTCTCTCACATGCATTTCATATCCTCTGATACCATCTGAATAAGCCACTCTCTTTTTTCTTTCTCTTTTTATTTTTATGTAAGTTCACCATCTTAATCATATGAGAGAATAGGTATACTCTTTTTCTTATTAATCGACAGTGGATGTCAGCACAATTATACGTAGTCAGAGTGAAGTGGAGCAGGATTACCGATAGTCGGACCATATTCCGCTCTCGCACACCCCCGACCGGCTGACATAGTTTTTAATTATTCTTAAAAATCATGGAATCTCGTCCATCTTGTGTTTTTCCTCTTATTAACTTTACATGATTATCACATTTTCAATTTTAATTTTTCTTTTTTTAGCAATATAACACTATTCCACTAACAATATTCAATTAAAGAGAAAACGCTTCATCTTAAATGCGTATATGAATATATTTTCTATTACATACCGTTTTAACTTTTTGTTTTTATTTTATTCCAAATCCTTTGAACTACGCTCTGCTACCATATAAGATTTAGTTATCTTTCTTTAGTATAAGGATTGGATATTTATGCTAATAAATAAAACACGCTTCACCTTTGAACTACGTAAACTCTTTATTTTAAACTCCTGTGTCCTCTCATGACACACACGGAACAACCGAACATCTGAACAAATATGAAACGACAAAGCAAGCTATGTTTTACAGAAATAAATAATAAATTTGAAAATATACCTTCATAGCCCAGTTGTCAGAGTCTTTGACCTCGCACAAAATGTGATCTCTCGTGATCGTGAGGTATAATACGAAATTTCCGCGACGAAAATCTTTTTTTGGGGAAGTGGGCTAATTAAAATACTTTCTAAACTCATATATTACATATTTTCATTCATAATTATGAAATCACTGCGCTAAATACTCTAAATAATAGGAAATTTTGTTTGCTTGGATTTCTTTGTTTACATTTAGTGTGTTCGCGTACTTCGCCTGCGGGATCCCTCGGGCGCCCGAAATCGCCAGATTTCTGTTCGTTTACTTTTTCGGCCTACAAAAAGCATGGAAATTTTTACTTGGACAGCCAGAAAGTGCCAGAGGTTTTAGCCAGAAAAGTACGCGAACAGAGCTATTAACTAACAAAACGCAAAATTCAAGGGGATCAGCTGATTAAAATGCGTAGTGACGGCGTGTGAAAAGTTCATTTGTAGGGGCAAGATTTTATTTTAGAAAACTGATTATTTCAACTCGCTCTTGCCCCTCTATTCTACTCGCTTTTTCCGCTTGTAGTGGACAAACAACTACCAAAACGTGAGTACTCACACAAAAAGAATTTCACTACGCTAAAATTCGGCGAGGGCCCTTCCTGTAGTTCTATATTCTAAGGGTTTTATGCGTTCAAACACGTTCCATAGTCTTTGTGACAAACTTGCTCGGACGCTGTGCTTGTCCATATACTATACTATTATGGTTTTCAATTGGTTTAAAATTTCAAATCGAAATGAGTTCTTTAACTGGAAATAAATTGTTATTAGTAGCCATTGAAATATTATTCATACTGAAAAAATTGTTGTAATATGAATAAACAAAACTAAAAATTAACAAAAACAACAGAAACACATCAAACAACCCCAGAGGGGAAGTTTCTTAGTTCATGCATAGAACTGTCAGATAAAACCACGGAAAAATCAAACCATTTTGATATTTGGGACAAACTTGTGACAATCATAAATTCGAAAATCAAATTCAACACACATTGTCAATCTTTGTTTGAACGCCCTGTTGGAACGCTTAAACCCTTGTAGTGTACGGGCCCCTAATGGCGCGAGCATGAATGGGAAAAATAAAGGCGTACAGAAAAGAATTACGGGCATAAATCCGCTAGCTTTTTTTATACCATGTGGATGCCATAGTTTTAATTAGGTATTATGTGATATGCGGCAAAATCATGCGTTAAATCCGTTACTCTGTTCGGAATTTTACAAAAATTGTTAAATTTATTTGTAGGATCGGTAAATAGATGGAAAAACACGCGCTGGGAAGGTCGAATTGATAGCGTCAAAGCGGTTCGGTATCAGTGTTATGCTTTGGTTTACTTGACCCATGTTACCAAACAAAGCCATGCTACGACACAAGAAGCTTCCATACTGGCAAGACAATTACCGAAATGGTTAACAAATGTTGCTCTTATTTGGAAACATATAGACAAACAGGTTTCAAACAAGCCATTGTCTGAATTACCATCGGAACTTGGTATGCAGCCATTTCTCAAACGACTGCTGATTAAGACGCATTTAAATTCAAAAAAGATATAGAAAATGGCACTCGAATTTCGAGTGCTGGGTCCTGCTAGTTCAATAATAAATATGGTACAGAATTGAAAATAATTTTTTTTAATTATAATGAAATATAAAAGGGCGGCAAATGCATGACTCGCCTGGGGCGCCTATATGGTTAAGGCCTGTCCTGATTAGGAGAGTTTGAAAAAGGAATTTTTTCGTATTTTTGATTCCAAATAACAAAATTTGAAACTATTAGGGATCTGATTTTTTTATCGAGCCAATAAAAACCATTCACTGACTTGGCATTTATCCATACACAGATGAAATGTCTAGACAAAACTAAACAAAATAAAAGAAAACGCAAGTGGTGGATGCATGAATTTTTCAAAAAGCGAAAGCCAAGGCGCGTGCAATATTAGACATTAGAAGTTGGGGGTTGTTTTAAAAATTATGTAAGGATGGACCGAAAAGAATTTGAGCAGTTATTGGAGTTAGTAGGTCGAAAAATAGTGAGAAAGGACACTAAATTAACAAATTCAATATCACTAGCGGTTAAAATTTCCTTTTGGAATTATTTTCTGGCATTGAAATATCGCTGCTTGTCAAATCAAGAGCGAAATACCCATACACAAAATGTATGATAATTTCTATGAGTACACAGTCAATGTATGAGCACTTCTACGAGCTTCTGTTCCGCGATTTGTTTATTTGACTTATTTATTTTGTAATTTCGTTTGGTACGCAGCTCCGTGGAAAATTTGCTAGTATGCCTACTGAATCGTAGATGGCATTGATTATTAGTCTCCACCTGTTTCGTTATGATTTATATGCCCGGACATATAAATGTGTCTTCCCATATTCTGTCACTTAATCCAAGTGGTTATTAAGAGGCGGATAAAGTAGAGGAACAGGTTGCAGAATGCAGGATGGAGAAAAAATCAAAAAATTTTTTAATCTCCAGCGAAAAATTTCGTTTGAGCTGCGTACCAGGCATAAGATGCTATCCGTTTGGTGATTCCTGGGTATATTTGGAGAAAAAAATTGTGGGGCTATCAGACCTATCCACTGAGACACAGGGTGTTTACGAAAAGACGTTTGAACCATTTTTTAATTGACTAATTAATTACTCCTCAACTATTTATCGTACAGCAACGTAATTAGGCTCAGTTTTTAGAGAAATTTATTATTTTGATATCAATATCATCACCCTCAGTCACTCCGTTCATAAAATATGTTAGTTCAAAGTCAAAATTTTGTTTTTTTAACTAAAATTTCAACTAAAACCACCTTTTTCTCCATAAAGTACCTAGTTAAATAATATTTTTTATTGCAAAATTGGAAAGCTTCATTGGAGTCTGGACAATTTTTATCCTACGGCTTTTATTTTTGAAGTTATAAGCAATTTTAATGCTAAAATTGGTTCTGTTTCGTACCTTTTTAGACCTTTTTCACCTAACCTTTGTCGAAAAGTACCAAATAAGCACCAAATAAGGCCAATTTTCGCATCAAAATTTCTTATTACTTCAAAAGTAAAGGCCGTAGCATAAAAATTGTCTGGACATTATTTATAACAAATACTCCAAGCTTTCTAATTTTGGAGTAAAAATTATGGGTTAATTACGTATTTTTTGGAGAAAAAGGTCGTTTTAGTTGAAATTTTAGTTAAAAAAAAACAAAATTTTGACTTTGAACTAACATATTTTCTGAACGGAATGACTGAGGTTGAAGATATTGATATCAAAATAAAGAATGTACATTTCTCTAGCCTTATTACATTGCTGTACGATATATAGTTGAGGAGTAATTAAAGTTTACGTAAATTAAAAAAATGGTTCAAACGTCTTTTCTTCAACACCCTGTCTCAGGGGGTAGGTCCGATAGCGCCATTCTGTAGAACAATTTTTTCTCCAAATATACCCAGGAATCCTTTAACGGATTAATATCTTATTCGGGAACACCCTGTATAAGTGCAAGCATAACTAAAAAACGACTACTTTTCTCTATTTTAGATTTCATATCCGTCGTGCGATGCTGCGCACAATTAAAGAACACATGTACTTAATAATTTGTTTAGTGTATACTAAATGTATAAATTTGTTGGGGTACCGACTCGCGAACAGGCAACATACAATTGGACGTGTGAAAAACATGAATTTTCTAATTTCTATCCAGCAACGATTGACTTTGTGCTTTGTTGATGGTGATCGCGAAGGCAAGAAGCAAAGGGAACTGAAGCCATTTAAACTCGAAAGGTATATCGTTGGAAATCATCGGTATACCTGGAATTAGGACGTCTTCCCCTTCGAATTTACCTTACCGTTGATGATTCTTGCTTCGATCAAATTCGGTGTTAATTTTTTGATGGTAAGTCTTGTTCCGTTGCACAGCTTTGGCGCTTTCAAATTACGAATTAGCATCACAGGTGATCCAACTTTCAATGTCAATATGTGTAGTGACATGCCTGATGGCTCCAAAGAATTGAGAAATTCAATTGGATAAATATGAACTACTTGTTTTTCGTCCATTACTGTGTTAATCGATTTGTATTTGACAATTTTTCCGAGCAGTTTCATTCGAATTTGTTCATTAAGTTTGTTGAAATTGTCATTCTTGGGCGCTAAGGTTGCGCTTTCGCACAGCCAATTTGGATTTTTATAGTTCGTTGTTAAATTCGGAAACACCTCGTCCAGAAAGGTTTGAATATTGGGCAGCATTTGATAAAAGTTTTGCGGAAACGAAATCTCTTTTGTTCTGATATCGATTGGAATTTCGCCTTTTACAATGTCCAAAAGTTGTTTTGAAAATATTTGAGCAGAGGCATCTTGTGGCAAGTGGACATGCATATTCGTTGTGAGCGTGATTTTTTCAACACTGCTCCATAGATATAATGCTTTCAAGCATGCGTTAAGCTCAGCTGCAGGCTTTGATCGAGGTATTACAGGGGAAAGTTTAGCGAAAATCCCCTGCAAGTAATATCAGAGCGCCTCTCATCGGTTGGTTTTTTCCTCGGAAATCTCGCAAAGTCCTGTCAAGCGCTTCGAGCTATTTTTATGGGCCATGGGGCATTCGTCCCAAATTATAATTTTGCCACTTTTATGGACTATGGCAATACCGGAGTTTTTGCTGATGTTACATGTAGGTGTTTCTATCTGATTCCTATTCAATGGGAGCTAGAGTGCTGAATGCGCTGTACGTCCACCATCAAGTAGAGATGATATTCCCGATGATGTCACTGCGAGTTCAATCTCATTCTGCATACGAATCGACGCCAAAATCAAATCGCTATTTCCGTTATTTCCTTTGGCTACACGTTGCATAATTTTGTCGTACGATTATTTTTGAAATTTGCCGGCAACTACCCGTAAATCACCTCCGATCGATCTGAAACTTTGGGAATCGTATTTTTTTCGGAAAAAAACCCCAAATAAATTGGATCTGAGCTCTTTAGCAGTGTTTCGAGTACCTCCCATAAAAAAGATCGAATTTTACGGATATCTGTAAACTACAGCTACCCGAAGGGTTCGAGATAGAGCAAACCGCAAACCGCGTAGAAACATCCGCTGTACCCGAAAACACCTATATACAAAAATTCAGGCGAATCGGATGAGCGGTTTCGGAGTCTATTAAGCATTTACAGACAGAGAGACAGACAGGCAAACTTTCACTTTTATATATATATATAGATAAACTTTGGACTATACAAAACCAATTTTATATTAATATTAAATAACAAAACAATTTCTCTTTATGAGACCACAACTTAGCGTCGTTCGGGCTACAAGAATTAATTACTATATCTACTATTAATTACTTGCCTTCCTTCGCTGCCGACTGTTAACGACGGCCCAACCGCCCCTGGCTGTTCTCCAGGAAGACGAAGCGCCTTTCCATATAACAATTCTGCAGGTTTGGCTTTTAAATCCTCTTTCAGGCTTGTGTGAAGTCCAAGGAGCACAGTTGATAGGCGCTGAGTCCAAAGAACTAGTGGATGACAGATGAGAGCTGCTTTTAGTGTTCGGTACATGCGTACTACCATTTCGTTTGGAAACTGGATGGTACAGAGTTGTTCTAATGCGTAAAGCGTCGATTAACCTTTCCTTTAGGGGCCGATACACTACAAGGTTTTATGTGTTCAAACAAGGCATTCAAACAAAGATTGACATTGGGCCTTTCCACACTAGTATTTCTTGCAGCAGTATTCAACCCGGTTTTTTAGGAAAGGGGTAAGAGAATCAAGGAGAGTCTCTACAAAAAGTGATGAACTTCGAGAGAAATGTGCTGCACATTTTAAACCTACATATTTCTCGGGCTTCAACTCATTAATACAAATAGAGAAATGTCAAGCACTCAATTCGAAATGATCAAAAAAGCACACGCACACATTCAAGAACTTAGTCGGAATATGAATCCCTCCGCCGCTGCAAGAATACGCGTGTGAAAATCGCGGTTGTTGTCAATCCGGTTTGCATACTGCAGAAAGAATACTAGTTTGGGAAGGCCCAATGTGTGGTGAATTTGGTTTTTGGTTTTATGATTATCACAAGTTGTTCCCAAATATCAAAATGGTTTGATTTTTGTTAAAAAATGATATATTGTTAAAAATCACAATTTCAATTTGATGACTCATTACTCGGGAAGTTGGTAAGGTAGAACATTCATTTTTACAGTTTTAGAAAGGTGGGAGTATTCTGCATACACTGATACCTTATTCATGAAAATAGGTCATAGGGTTACAAAAATACAGGGTGATATGCAAAACTCTAAAAAATCTTCAAAACGCCCTAGCGGCTCAACCGTTACGTATACTATGTACTGCGTAGTATGTACTATGTGCTGTAACTGTCAGGGTGAGTGGTATGCCGGAGCACGAAGAAAGGAAAGGTGCCATAAAGGCCAGAAGGACCATCATTACAAAAAATATATATAGGGGAAAATAACTTAAGGAGGAGGTGGCTCGGACGGATTGACCTTAGCAAAGGTATCGCCGAAAGAAAGCATCCCCACACCTGCTGGCGGCACGACGTTCGCTGCACAAATTAGCTCCACGGATGGGGTGGGGCTCGTGGCGTTGGGATGCTAAAAAAGAATTTAGGACAGTTGAACTGCAAAACACTCATGCCTGAAGAAAAGTTATTAGGGCGATTGTGGGGTTATTGAGCCGTCCGTGGCCAACGAGAGGGGGTTAGCGAAGAAAGTGAGAAGAAGAGAGAGGGTGGTCACTGGTCACCGGGACATCAACGAGGCTACATGATATCAGTCAATGATAAGCAAACGAAGGTCACTTATCTTGATAGGGTTATCCATGATTCCGGGGGCCGCTTTCCTATCAATCTGGCAATTCGCATTCTTATTCCACTACATTAAATAATCACAAAAACTCTGTCCTGCGTTTAGTGCAGTGCACTACACTCCACAGAAATCTTGAACGGTAATGTTATATAATATGCCCTTATAATTATTTATGTTTATTTCCGAATTTTATTATGTGTTTATTTATTTTTCCTTTGGCTATTTATTTATTTCTTGAGTTATGTAAGTTTATTTATTTATATTTCTTCCTTTTTTTATTATTTTGCTCCAACACTTTTCAGATTTTTTTATTACTTTATTCCCTTTTTACACAACAAACGAATTAATTAACGCAAAATTTTTTTCTCTCTGTGTAAGACCGTAATTTCTTTCAAAAAAATTATTCTTGTTTTCGTATTGTTCCAAAAAAAATTAAAATCCCGTGTTTCGGTGTAAATAAAAGGAAACTGCTTTTGCTTTTTTTTAAGTGTTTTATGGTTTTAAACTTCCTTTTTTCATAGGTAAATCCCTTTGGTTAATAAAAAATTTTTCTTTTTAAATTTACCTTATATGCTTGATTAGTTTTTTTTCCTTTTTACTTATGTTATATAATTTTTTCTTCTTTCAGAGGGTTAAAGTTTTATTTTACTACCAATTACCTGACTTTTTACTCTCGGTCACAATTCTTGACGTATTTACCACAGAACGGAAACAATTTTTTGGCTATTGGCTTTTAGTAATTTTATTTAATTTCCGCCACAATTTACACATTCTTAAGGAACACTTTAATTACCTTACGGCCACCGTTTGTGACTCTTACAACAAAAAAATCCTTAAGTCAACTTAACTAACATCGTCAATGGTTTTTGGCTATTGGCTTTTTGTAATTTTATTTAATTTCCGCCACAATTTACACATTCTTAAGGAACACTTTAATTACCTTACGGCCACCGTTTGTGACTCTTACAACAAAAAAATCCTCAAGTCAACTTAACTAACATCGTCAATGGTCGGTCCGCCCGCTTGGGTTCACGGTTTTAACAACACTCTATATTCCGTAAAAAATCCGCCCGCCGGGTTCCGTGGTTAGAAGACAACGCCCTTTATTTTTATTACTCACTAAAATTAACCGCCGCGTTATACCAAACACCCGCCGGTCGTGACAGTTAGAACAACACTTCTCGATTTTTAAATTCACCGACACCGGCCGGCCGTTTTTCCAACCGTGGAAAAACACCTCAGAACTTTTCCCATAGAAAGAACTGCCGATGTCAGCAGAAAACACATTTTTCACCGCCCGAACGTGCAGCGAACAGACAAGATCCGAGCTGAAGACCCAGACGAAACCCGACACCCGAATCTGATAAGATTCGAATGTGGATCGCTGGTCGTTTTGCCCGTTAATTTTTGTGTTGATCCACGGTGCTTATCACCGTGGATTTCCAAGAAAATCTTGCAACGGCCAATTCGCCGTTCCCGTGTAGGGAAAATGTGCAAAGTTGCATTTAGATTTCCCGTGGGATAATTTTTGTAGGATTTTGGAAATGGGAGACTTTTGTAAATTTGAAACGTAATCGGACGGAGTGTTGTTTTTATATTTTTTGCTTTAGAATTTGGATCTCGTAATACTGATTAATATTGATTGATTGAGATATCTGTTTTTAAAAATGAATTGTTATGACTCGAGGTGATAAGGAGTCATAACAACTCCTTGGGGGGACCAAAAAGAACGAGGCGTCGTCGTATAACAAAGGCGCCTTGTTCTGTAAAATCTCGGTAGCTTGCGATTTTGCTGATCCCGCACTTGTGTTTACTGGGGCGCTTGTTCCAAGCCTGTGTTCCTCTGATGCAGCATCAGTTTTAGATTCGAACTAGCGCATTGCACACGGTAAGTTGAAATTTTAGCGACTCCTTTGTTGTTTATTATTTCCCTTTTTATTTAGATGAATCCTGAAGAAATTGCAGCCAGGCGTCGCCTATTAGCAGCAGAGGCAGCCTTTCTGGACAAATCGGAGGAGGTATTGCGACGGAAGCGGGCCGTCGCGAAGAGAGAGGAAGACGTGCGGAGGCGAGAGGAGGCGGTTGCCATAAGGGAGGAGGCGCAGCGCGGGACGGCGGCCAAGGCGCCGGAGGTGCGGCAGGTAGTGCCGGCCAAGAAGCAGGGGGCGTCGCAGGTGGTGGCGGCCAAGACGCAGGAGGCGCCGCAGGGGCGGCGGCCAAGACGCAGGAGGCCCCGCAGGGGGCGGAAGCTACCAGTTGGCAATGGTAACAGCCTATGCTGGTATGTTTTGAGTGCGGCGGAAACCATTATGCTAGGGGCTGCCAATTTCGAAATAATCGTCGCCGCCAGGAACTAGTGGCGGCTCGAGGCCGGCAGAGAGGCGGAAGGCGCATTGTCAGCGGGCCGCTCAGGCCAGAGGTCCACACTCCGCCAGCTAACAAACAATAAATAAATTTTTTTTTATTTAGTAATATTTATTTGTTTGTCTTCCCTTCGGGGTGTAGTTAGTGCTCTCTTTTTTTTCAGAATCTCATCTTTAAGGTTGTTATTCTTTTGTTTTTGCTCCTGGCTGCGGTTTCTTTTGGTTGGTGGTAAATGTACAGGCCATTATGGTGGAGCCCCACTACGTGGACCTAGGTCGTACGCGCTGTTGCTCCCTTTTTTTTCATATAGGTTTTATGACTTTTTTTTCAACTTTTTTATGCTTTGTCAATGGTGAAGACAGTGCGGCAAAACTGCGCAGCCAAAATGCTGTGCTTAAAGGTATATTGTACGTCCACACAGTATGGGCTTTTCAAAAGCGCGTACGACGTTTCAAATGAGAATTGATTTTTTCTCACTCACAATTCAGAAAATTAGATCTCGCGCGCTTTTGCCTGGCCGTACGGCCAAAAGCTTGTGGGATCTAAGGCCTCGTAGTGAGGAGGGCCTTAGGGGCTTGTTGTCTTTTCAGAGTCACCGCTTTACGGTTTCTCTCTTTTTTTTGAACTCTTTTTTTTGTTTGTAGTTTTACTTTCTATGAGTTAGAAACTTATGAATTTGACGTTTATCCTAATCTGGTGGGAACAGACTTTGAAGGGCCTATGTGAAGGCCAATTTTACTTATCATTTTTGTTGTTATTGAAGGGTATATTTTATTGTATTGGTATATAGTTGTTTTATTTATCTATTCCACGAGTGGGAGAAACTTATTCTAGCTATTATTTGATTAAAAAAAAATTTTGCTTATGTAATGTTATGATCACTTAACTAGGCGCCGGTAGGGCTCATTTTCTTATTTATTATTCTTTCTTTCTACTACAATTCTTTCTATATAGTCTTCCTACTTTCTTCCACAATTCTTTCTCTTTACTACTCTGGTTTGTTTGTTTTTTTTGTTTATTTACTGTTACGGTTGCTTAACTAAGTGCCGTTAGGGCTCATTTTCTTATTTATTATTCTTTCTTTCTTCTACAATTTTTTCTATGTATTCTTCCTACTTTCTTCCACAATTCTTTCCATATACTACTCTTATTTTCTAAGGTTACTTATTTTTCGGTCCACAAGAATAGTTATATATTATCCTTAAGAGCTTTCGCCTACTAACTGAATATTTCTAGGTAGCGTCAGGGAGCGAGCCCTGGGCCTTCGGGGGGTTCGAGGGCGAGCGACATGAGAGGGTGCTGCCGTCCTCAGTTCCGTCAGCTGGACCGACCCTCGTTCTTCGGTTACCGGGCGGTTGCCGCGAAGGATTTTTCTTAGGCCTACAGCCTTTAGTAGTACATATACTATTATAACCAATACTGCGATGCTACTCATTGATAGGGAAGTCATAGACCAGGTATGGCGTCCTTTTGTAGTTGATTTAATTCTTCTTGGATACTGTCTAGAGCAGCCATACTCAACCTTTTTTTTATAGGGGCCACAAACACGTTTCAGTCATGGTGTCGTGGGCCGCAAGCAAAAATTATTTAGGTCGTAATTAAAACGTAATTCCAAGTTAACGTAAAATTAAATACATTTATTAATGAAAAAAATAAGTTTTAACAAATATGTTTATATGTTTTAATGCGATTTTTGAAACTGTGAACACTTTTTTAAAACTTTATCAAGATCTGGCTTGTCGCTACATGCTATCGTTACTACATCATCCAGATGAGAATCTGTAAGTTTGTTTCTGTACACGTTCTTTGTGTATTTCATTTTTGAAAAGGACGATTCGCACAGATACGTAGACCCAAAAAATGTTAGTAGCATCTGGGCATATCTTTGGACGCTTTTATATTTTTGGGGAACAATACTCCAAAATTCCATATATTTCCTGTTTTCCCTTTTTTCTTTAAACAGAACTTCTAGATTGGTGTCGTTTTTAAAATCGATGAATTCATCAAACAACTCTGAGTAATTACAATTTAAAACTGAAGCCAACTCTGAGATAGTCGTTGTTTCGAAATGCCATGGATTTTCTATAAGTAACAAATTTTTCTTAGATCTTGGAACCTATTTCGAAATTCGTTTAATAGTGCATTTATATAATTTGAAATTATAGAGCAGTTTTCTTCTTGGAAAATTTTGCAGCTGTTTGTTCTGTATTTCTTCATGATAAATGCTTAGCTTTTCCTCAAATGCAAACACTTTATTTGCCATATTGGAGACCATATTATTTTCACCTTGTAAACTCCGATTGAGATTATTGAGTTTTTCCTAATATCACAAAGAAAGGCTAAAATACACCACCATTCATCATTTTGTAATTCAGGGTACACTTTATTATTTTGCTCTAAAAACAGTATTATTTCATGGCGTAAAGAAAAAAACCTTTCCAAAACTTTTCCTCTACTAAGCCATCGCACCGAGGTATGTAAAAGGACGTCGTTATACTCACTTCCCAGTTCTTCCAGAAGGCTTTTAAATCTTCTGTGGTTCAATTCTCTTGCTCGTATATAATTGACAATATTGACAACTGTCTTCATTACAGCTTCTATTTCTGGATTTTCAACACGCGCCACCAAGTTTTTTTGGTGGATAATGCAATGAAATGTTATTAAATTGGTTAAATTATATTTTTTTCTAAATAACGAAATAAATCCATTTTCGGATCCAGTCATTGAAGGACAACCATCTGTACACAGACACACGATTTTTTGTATGTCAATTTTATTCTGCTCTAAAAAATTGCAAATAGTATCAAGGTAATCTGTGCCTCGGGTTTGAGCTTTCATTGGTAGGAATTTCAAAAAATTTTCCTGTATTAAATTGTTTTCTGTACAATATCTAACAAACACCGAGCATTGCGATGTTGCTGAAATGTCGGTGCTGGAATCGATTGCCAAGCTAAAAAACTTGCACTTTCTTAGGTTATCTAATATATCATCGCGAATAAATTTAGAAATATCTTCAATACGCCTCATACAGGTTGAATCCGAGAGCTGTAGTTTTTTTATATCAGATAGTATTTGCTTTTTGTTACTGAATTTATCAAAAAGTATATTGGCAGCACTAACAAAGCATTTCTTTACAATTTCTGCATCGGTAAATGGTTTCATATGCTTACCAAGAATGTAACAAATTTCATATGATGCCTTAGTTACCGCGGAGTCTTGTGATAGTGCCACAGACATAACATTTTGTTGTTGATGCAATGACCTTTTAAAAAAACTCAATTTCTCATTTCTCAAGGACGATCCAGGAGGAAACGTTTCGTCGAAAGATTTGTGTTTTGTGGTAAAATGACGCGAAATGTTGTATTTCTTCAATATAATATTTTCACGACATATCAAACAAGTAGCTGCATTGTTCTTGTTTGGCACAACAAAATAATCTGTTTCCCACTCATCTTGAAACAATCTATTTTCACTAGATAATTTTCTTTTATAATTAGAAGGCACTCCTGACATTATTTTGAAAACAAAATAATAATTTTACACTAAAGAACACAATTAACTGCAATTACTGGGTGAGATTATCTTTGATTATTTGTTATCTGTTACCACCGTAGGTATGAAAATAAATTCAAAACAAGTTACGACAAAAACAAAGCGATACGCACAGGTTCTTTGTTGATTAATAAAGGCACAAACAGATTGTGACCGAAAGTTGTGCACAAATATAACTTTCGTTCACGTGTGTCAAAAGCTTCCCGACGCAATCTGTTACCTTGTTTATGCGTAAGACGGTTTTAAGCTCAAAATCGGCTTAAGACGAATTCCTCGTATAAACAGATTGGGATACTCTCACAGAAAAAAATATTTTAATATTTCTCAATTTTTTTAATCAAACAAGCCTGGCTGGTTTAAACTTGACTTTTCTATGCAGTTAGTTGGAATGTAAATCAGCCATTTTTAAAGCTCATCACACATAAAGACACAAAAATATGAGTGTGCGTAGGACCACACGTTGGAAGTGAAAACTTTTATGGCCGGCCAGTCTATATTTACAAATCAATCTTATTTATTATAACTATACTTACATGAGAAGGATTGATGGATACAGACATTTTAACATCAATTTAGGATAACTAATTTAATGCAGTCAAAAGTAGTTACTCACTTCCTATAAATATAATTAACGATGTACATACATTTTTGGTATCCGATGAGTCGCGTGGAAGGCTAAACCAAGCTTCGGAAATGCACGATTAAACTTTATACCCACATACTAATTTTCAAATGTGTGGATTTCTATGGCCATAGTACATAGTGGATAGTACATAGTGCATACATTGTAAATAGTACATAGTACATAGTAAATGGTACATAGTATATAATACATAATGCATTATACATAGTACATAGAACATAGTACCTAGTACATAGTACATAGTACATAGTACACAATACATAGTATATAGTACATAGTAAATAAGCATAATATACAGTACATAGTGCATAGTAAATAGTACATAGTATATAATACATAATGAATTGTACATAGTACATAGAACATAGTACGTATTACATAGTACATAGTACATAGTACATAATACATAGTATATAGTACATAGTAAATAAGCATAATATTCAGTACATAGTACATAGTACATAGTACATAGTACATAGTACATAGTACATAGTACATAGTACATAGTACATAGTACATAGTACATAGTACATAGTACATAGTACATAGTACATAATACATAGTATATAGTACATAGTAAATAAGCATAATATACAGTACATAGTACATAGTACATAGTACATAGTACATAGTACATAGTACATAGTACATAGTACATAGTACATAGTACATAGTACATAAAACAGTATATAGTACATAGTAAATAAGCATATTATACAGTACATAGTGCATAGTAAATAGTACATAGTATATAATACATAATGCATTGTACATAGTACATATAACATAGTACATAGTACATAGTACATAATACATAGTATATAGTACATAGTAAATAAGCATAATATACAGTACATAGTGCATAGTAAATATTACATAGTATATAATACATAATGCATTGTACATAGAACATAGTACATAGTACATAGTACATAGAACATAATACATAGTATATAGTACATAGTAAATAGTGCATAATATACAGTGCATAGTGCATAGTAAATAGTACATAGTATATAATACATAATGCATTATACATAGTACATAGAACATAATACATAGTACATAGTATATAGTATATAGTACATATTAAATAGTGCATAATATACAGTACATAGTAAATAGTGTGTAGTACATAGTACATAATACATAGTGCATAGTACATAGTGCATAGTACATAGTGCATAGTACATAGTACATACTACATAATTCATAATACATAGCACATAGAACATAATAATTCTACATAACAATTAGTACATAGCTCATAGTACGTAGTACACTACATAGTCCATAATACACAATACTTAATATATAATATTAAATATATAATATTCAATATATAATATTTAATATATAATATTTAATATATAATATTTAATATATAATATTTAATATATAATATATAATTAAAACTAAAACCCCCAAAGGAAACATTTTTCTCTCGTGATGGTACGTGCGCGTGATGGCACACAAAAAGTGCGCGTGACGCGAGTTTTTAGTTTTTTCCCCAGGCCAAAAAGTGCCCAACGTGCCTATAGAAGTTTTCACTTCAAAAATTCGTCTTGAGCTGAAATAAATTAAGCTTAAGACGAATTTCGACTTAAGACTTTTTACACGACTTCAGATGGGCCAATCACAAAGGCTCGTTGGGCCGCAGGTTGAGTATAGCTGGTCTAGAGGTTTGGCGCTCTTTTGAATGCGATCATAGGCGTCTCTCCCGAGTATTACCTGAGTTGTATTAACGGCCACGCCAGTGGATTTGTCATGGACGTGTGCTAGGAGAGTATCCGTTAGGTTGGTGCTCCTGAGAGGGAAATAGGAAGGTTGTAATACTTGTGGGGGTTGTCCTACTGCTCCCTGGTGGTATAGCGTTTGGTCCTGTATAGACAATTTGCAGGGCTTGTTTATGGTTAGGATGCCAGGTCCCTCTGTTTTGGCGATTGCAAATTGATCCTCACAAGATATTTGGATAGTTTGGGGGCTCGTAAGCGCAATTAGCCATGTATTAGGCCGATCCATCTTGATTATTGTGTTTTATGGAGGAACTTGCATCCTTAATGGGCATTCTACGTCTTCCGCTAAGGGATTTAGCAACAGTTTGGGGGCGCACTCTCGGGTGCGCATCACCTGTGTTATGGGGGTGTTCAACTGCCCTACGTAAGTGGTGGAATTTAGATTGTTAGTTATTTTAATGACCTGCACAGTGTTTGCGTAGTTTAGGAGGGTAAAGACTTGGGTCTCGAACTGGACGGCCAAATGAGAGTATTCTATCTGGAATAACGGAGTGCCCTTCTCGGGCATGAATGGGGTAGCACCAGATTTTGAAGTATCGCTTCCTGGAAGGCTAAAGATTGGTAGGCTCACTCTGACCACCAAATTATTTCGCATGAGGTAGGCGTTAATGGTACTAGTTTGGTACACTATCGGCAGGCAGTTTGAGCACGCACTTGATATGCGTGTTTGCATGTTGGCCAGTTTGCTGGGGGAAATGAGAAGGGGGTGTACCTTATAATTTTTTGCGGATATAACTACTTCTATTAACTGTAGGAGGATGTTGGTTACTATGTCGATCCTTGTCTGGAGTCGGGTTACCTTTTCAGTTATGTTTTGTAGCTCATTTATCTGGTACGCTATCTGCTGTTGTTTGTCTGTCCATTAGGGCGACCAGGGGCTTTTGTATTTCCTGAAGAGTGTTGTTTACTACACTTATCTGTTGTTTTTCCATTTCCAGTAGGGTCGCTTGGTTTTTCCCTAATTCGATCAATCTGCTGTAGACCTCCTGTTCGTTGTCGCTATCCATAGTACCGAATAGATAGTGTAGGCCCATTCCCACGCCGTCGAAGATGGAGCGTTTGCTTCGCGCTGGGGTTATTAACTCCCGGATTATGTCAGTCCTTCTCCGGATGTTTTCGATCACCGAGTGGATGTGCTTCTGTTGATCCTGGCAGAGCCCCTGCTGGGGATTGTCCTCTTGGCATATCCTTAACGCTAGGTGTTCCGCGTGATCGGCTAGCTGGGTTTGGTTGTCCAATTCGCTGAGGTGCAATTCAGTGAATGTTCAAAACTAACAATTTAAGTTCTGACTCTAAGAGAAAGGTGCCGGAAGGGTGTGATCCAAATGAAAGATAGACCTTTTCACTAATCAATTTCTTCCTTATATTTATTAAAAACTTCAGATTTTTTACAATTCTACCTCTAATATTCAATATATTCGCTGAGTTTAATTTATTTATTTTATATTAATTTTATGTCTTTTAAACTTCCTTCAAGGTATTAAGTTATTTGAGTTATTTGATTTATTTATTATGTTGCTCGTTCTATTTTTCCGCCAAATTGCCTGGTTTGTATGTTGATTTTTTCTACTCTCTCCTGCCTTTGGATGTTCTGAAATCTTGGTTTGGAGCCTGATACGCCGTGTAGTGGGTGGTAGGTGTACTTGAAGCGATGTCTGGAATTATAATTTCTATGGTTATTTGTTGTGGTCCCACGACCTCTATGGTGGAGATGCTGACTCAAGCTCGTCAGCGGATCTCGTATAGGATAAAGGAAAAAAACCTTCAACTCGGGTTTTTTCCTATCTGTTATAGCTTACTGACTCAAGCTCGTCAGTATGGATATGATGAAGGGATCTCAGCTCAATCCCTTGATTTAATGATTGAAATCACCTTTAATAAAATTCTCAAGCTCGAATTTTATTGATGTCTTCGAAGCTCAAGCGCGCTTGAAGATCTTGAAGTGATCTGCGGAACTCTGGCCGTCTGCCGGTATTTATCTGCATCTCTAACAATAAAATTGTTGGGGAACCTTGATTTGGTGTACATAATCTTCGGTTCATGTAGTTGCTTCTCCTTCACGCCTTTAGACGTCAAATGGAGCTGTCATGGTGGTTGGGTAAGTATGATTTCGTATCGTATTATTTATCAAGTTTTAATTTTTAATTTGTTTTTAGTTATTCCCTTTGGCGCTGGTGGGGCTCTTCTGGAGGCGGAGTTTGATGAAGTGTTGGCAGGTAAGTGTTCCTTGTGGAACTTGTTTTTGATGTTATTGATTGTTTTTGTTTTCAAAATTTTCAGAATGCCGACGGGATTTTGACTTCTGCGGGTTTACTTAAGGATTGCTTATTTTTGGACTGATGGACGCTCCTTTGGTTTTTTATTCACGAAGGGAAGTATTTTAACATGTTTACCTTTTATATACTCATAAATTTAGTTTTTCAGGAACAATAATGTTTTCTTGGCGGACGTTGTTTTCATCCCCTGGCTGCTTCTGTGAAGTGTTTTGTTATATGTAGTTAGTGATCAAATTTTGTTTTATGTTTAAATAATAAATTGTGCTCTTTTTTCGTGTGCTGAATTTGTGTTTTTTATTTTGGATTCCGGTTCCAGGTTGTATCTTTTATCCTTTTAGGTGACGGATGGAACATTCTCCCCCGCCTTGAAGCGTCCAGCTTCAAGATGAATTATATCCTCTTGTCAGTGTTATCACCAATATTAGAGCAAAAACAGTTCTGGGATAATTATTTGACGGAAGTGCCTCCATAGTTATATTTGAGCTGTTGAAGTATTGGTTGGTAGTGGGCATATTTTATTAATCGGTCTTTTTATAATGTTATGTTGTGTTTTTAGCGTGATTACTCGGATTAAATTGTCCTGTCCAGGATGTGTGGTTATTACTCTTCCTAGCAACCATCGTGAGGGTGGTAATCGCTCATCCTTTACAAGTACCAAATCATTGATTTTAATTTCGGGTGTTGTTTTTAGCCATTTTGGTCTTTGCTGCAGGCGACTTAAGTATTCTGTACTCCAGCGAGTCCAAAAATTCTGATACATCCTCTGTATGAGTTGATATCGGTTCAGTCGGTTCACATTTATGTCTAGAAGGCTCGGCTCTGGATGAGTTAGTAAAGGACTGCCGATTAGGAAGTGTCCTGGAGTCAAAGCGGATATGTCCCCTGGGTCTTGAGAGAGTTCGGTGATTGGCCTGGAGTTTAGGGCGGCCTCGATCTGAGTGGTCAGTGTGCTGAATTCTTCGTACGTTAGAGTTGAATCTCCGATGATGCGTTTTAGATGATTTTTCACGGATTTAACTCCACTTTCCCAAAGGCCTCCGAAGTGGGGTGAGGCTGGCGGAATGAAGTGCCACTTGATCCCTTGGTTCTCCATGGTTTCGGCTAATTCTCGTTCAAGTGTTTTATTGGCTGCTATTTTATAACGTGTCAGGAGATTGTTTGCCCCAATAAAGTTGGATCCACAGTCGCTATATAGGTCGGAGCATAATCCGCGTCGTGCCATGAACCTCCGAAAAGTTGTGATAAAACCTTCTGTGGATGCATCAGTGACGACCTCTATATGAATGGCTTTAGTTACCATGCAGATGAACAATGATATATATGCCTTTTGCGTTCTAGCTCCGCGTGTTTTTGATAGCTTCAAATTGAAGGGTCCGCAATAGTCTACGCCGGTGTGTGCGAATGGTCTGGCAGGGCGAACTCTATATGTTGGAAGGTTGCCCATTAATTGGGTTTGTCCTGCTGCGACTTGTCTAAAACATCTCATGCATTTATGGTTGTGTGTTCGAATGGCGTTTCGCGCGCGCAAGATCCAGTACTTTTCCCTGATCATGTTCATCATGAGTTGGGTTCCGCCATGCATGGTGGCCCGGTGCACGTTGTCTATAATTAGGGTGGTTAAATGTGCCTTTTCTGGTAGTATGATGGGATGGCAGACAGTAAATGGTATGTTGGCGTTCTGGATGCGTCCTCCAACTCTCAGTATTCCTTCTTGGTCGAGAAATGGAGTGAGTTTTAGCAAGCGGCTTTTATTGGGTAGATTCTGTTTTGACTGCAGCATTAGGATCTCTTTTTGGAATTCCAAGGCTTGTGTGGCCTTTATCCATGTGATTAGCGCTTTCTGAATTTCGTTTGCTGTGAGATATGCGGGTTGTGATTTTGCGGATTTCGGTTCGAGTATTCTTAGCCATCTGCGACAATATGCGGTAATTCGTAGTAGCCTTGTAAGAGATGAATATTTTTCCAGTATGCTGTCACTGGGGTTCTGTGGATTGGTGCTGGTGTGTAGATTGATTGTTTTTCGCTGGCCTACTGTGGTGTCGTGAACCTCCTTACATTTCGGCCATAGCTCCTTTGTTTTGCTGAGCCAGGGTGGACCCTTCCACCACAGCTTGTGATGTTTCAGATCATCCGGGGTGAGTCCTCTTGTTGCGCAGTCAGCTGGATTGTCCTCTGTTCGTATGTGGTTCCAACTGCAATGCTCTAGGATTTGATGGATCTGCGATACTCTGTTCGCCACAAATGTTTCCCAGGAAGACGGGTGTTTTCTTAACCATGCTACCACGATGGTTGAATCGGTCCATGCTGTTGTTGTTATTTGTTCCAATTTTAGATCTTTCTTGATTTGATCCAGTAGTTTGGCTAGTAGATATGCACCGCAAAGCTCCAGTTTCGGGAGTGAAATGGTTTTTATGGGTGCTACTTTGCTTTTTGCTGCGATCAAGTGACAGTGGATTAGTCCTTTCTCATCTTGTGTCCGTATATATGCTGTTGCGGCGTACGCTTTGATGGATGCATCACAGAATCCATGTAGTTCGATGGTTTTGCTCTTGTTGCTGACTTGGATCCATCGAGGAATTTGTATTGCTGGGATCTCTTGGAGTGCTGAGCGGAAATTTCGCCATTGATCTTCTACGGTAGCGGGGACTGTCTCATCCCAATCGATTTTTAGGAGCCAAAGATTCTGTATCAGAATCTTGGCGTTGATCGTGACTGGAGTGAGCCATCCGATGGGGTCGAATAATCTCGCGATCTCGGAGAGTATTTTGCGTTTGGTATAAGTGTCGTTGGCGGTGTCTATGTTGACTCTATACGAAAGGGTGTCTATTGAGGGATTCCAGAGCAGTCCAAGTGCCTTTACTTCCTCTGAGTTGACTGCGAGCGGAAGAGTGATTTCTCGATCGGCTTCTGGTACCCTTTCCAAAATATCATTATGATTTGCTGCCCACTTCCTAAGTTCTAGACCTCCTGAACGAAGGAGACGGATTAATTGTTCCTGTTTTTGTTGTGCTTCCTCGATGTTGTCTGCTCCGGTCATTAGATCGTCGACGTAGAAGTCGTTGCATACTGCCTCTGACCCGAGTTGATACCTTTCCGATTCATTCCTCGCCAGTTGGTGCATCGTTCTGATTGCTAGAAATGGTGCACTTTTGGTTCCAAATGTTACCGTTAATAGTTTATAATCTCTTATGGGTTGCTCGGGAGATTCTCTCCAGACGATCCGCTGGTATTCGGCGTCGTCGGGATGTATCCGTATTTGGCGGTACATTTTCTCAACGTCTGCCATATATGCGATGCGGTATTTTCTCCACCGCATGAGGGTGGACATTAATGAATCTTGAATGACTGGTCCATTCAGCAACGTGCTGTTTAGTGAATTCCCATTCGACGTAGGGCGAGATGCGTCAAATACTACACGGAGTTTGGTGGTTGTGCTGCTAGGTTTCAAAACGGCATGATGTGGCAAGTAGCAGCATCCATATGTTATTTTACCATTTGCTAATTGCTTCTGGAATGAGGATTCTGGGACGTCTGTTGCCGTCATGTGCCCTAATGTTACGTATTCTCGAATGCATTTTGTGTATTCGTTCTTTAGAGCTGGATCCTGTTGGAATCGTTTCTCCATTTGGATTAATGTTCGGATGGCGATTTGCCTAGATGCGCCAAGTTGAATTTGCTCTTGGTTAGTCCTAAATGGGAGTCGAACTTGATAGCGTCCATCGCTGCATCTCGTCACATTGTTGGCGAAGTGGGCTTCGCATTGTGCTTCTTCTTTAGTCCATTTTGGTCTAGATGGAAGTTCCTCCAATTCCCAAAACTTCTTCAAATCGTTGTCGGGGATGATTTGTGTGAAGAATGTTGCTAGCCTTGGGTCTCCTAGTGCCACTGGAGCTGTTTTTCCAAAGATGATCCATCCAAACACGGTATTCTGTCCTATTGGAGTTCCATCGTTACCATTTCTTAGCCCGTCCATGATGATGTCGGAGCTTATGTCAGCTCCCAAGAGAATGTCAATGGGTCCTGGTTTGTGGAACGTTGGATCTGCTAGTTGGAGTCCTTCCAGGTGAGGCCACTCCCTGATAAAGCATTCGCTTCTTGGTAGTGGATTTGTGATTTTGGGGACTACGAGCGCCTGTACTTGTAAGATCTTGGGTGGTTGTCCCTGTGCCTTCACCTGCAATATGACCCTATTGTTGATTGTGCCGGCTGGTATACCTTGTAGTACTAAAACCTCAGTTTGTATGGATTCCTGTTTGAGTCGTAAGTCCTGAATCACTGACTTTCGCACAAATGAGGATTGCGATCCAGGATCGATGAGTGCTCTATACACTTGTTGTCGTCCGGATGGCGCTATTACAGTGACCAGTGCTGTGGCCAGTAGCACCTGCTGACAGTTGCGAGGGCCGGCGTGAGCGAAATACGTCTGTACCTGATTACTTGCCTCCTCATTGTTTGAGCTTGATGGAGTCGCATTGACGCTGCCATTGGCCTGACTTCCTTGTTGATTCCTGTGCAGGGACGTGTGGTGGGCTCCTCCACATTGGAAGCATTTAGTCTTGCTTGGACACTGTGAAGTGCGATGATTTTTTCCTAGACAGTTGATACACAGGTCTCTAGTTTTAACTGCCTTATATCTTTCGCTGATGCTTAATTGTAAATATTTGGGACACTTTCTGATGACGTGTGTACCCTTGCATAGGCTACATGTGTCGTATGCCGACATGTGGAATGTTTGAATTTTCCGATTTTGATGGTCTCTGGACTTAGTTTCGTGCCGATCATTCTTGATGTTTGTTGGTTTGCTGACGGCTTCTAATGTCCTGAATCTGGTTTCCAAGAAGTCTCGTAATTCCGTCCAAGATGGAATTGATCGCCTTGACTTGGTGCTTTGCGACTGTTCCCATAATTCGTGTGTTTCCGTAGGTAATTTTTGGACCAGTAAGTGAATGAGAATGGGGTCCCAATTCTGGGTGGGGACCTCCAGATTTTCGATGGCGGTGAGGCATTCATGGGTCCTTGTTTTTAGCTCCTTGATGCCCTGCGCAGATTCCCGAGTTAATCTAGGTTGATCGAGCAGAATGTCGAGTTGTGTCTTCAACAATGCTCGCTTGTTGTCATAGGTGTCTACAAGCAGCTTCCATGCTGGCTCATAGTTGGCGTCGCTGATGAGGGTGTTGCTGAGTAATCTCCTCGCCTCTCCGGAAAGATGAGCTTTCAGATATTGGAGCTTTTGCGCTCCCGATAACGATGTTTTTGCATGAACGAGGCTGGAAAATAAATCTAGGAATGATGGCCACGACGCGTAGTCACCGGCAAATGTTGGAATTGAAATTCGCGGGAGTTTTACATCATTATTATGGTGCGCACTATCGCTGTTGTTCAAATCGACTGATGACTGCTCAGCTCTTGGTTCTGCGGGAAGCGTTTGGTGATAGTCTTCATCGATTTTGCTGTACATTTCGATATATGCGCCTTCGGTGTCTGTGTACCATTCTTCCTTGAAGTATAGTTGTTCCTTTTCATCCTTCTTCGTCTTGATTGCCGTAATCTGTCGATGATTGTTTTTGAATTCCATCCAGTCGTCGTCGAGCGTCTTGAGCTTTTTTTTGAAATACTGCTCGGTTTTCCTGGATGGCCCATCCTTTAGATAATTCCTATATGATTTCTCGAGTCTATCACGGACTTCAGTCTGTTGAATTATCAACGCGTCCATTTTGATTAGTAAGTTATCTTATTTGAATCACGATCCGGCTCGAAGGACCAAATGTTCAAAACTAACAATTTAAGTTCTGACTCTAAGAGAAAGGTGCCGGAAGGGTGTGATCCAAATGAAAGATAGACCTTTTCACTAATCAATTTCTTCCTTATATTTATTAAAAACTTCAGATTTTTTACAATTCTACCTCTAATATTCAATATATTCGCTGAGTTTAATTTATTTATTTTATATTAATTTTATGTCTTTTAAACTTCCTTCAAGGTATTAAGTTATTTGAGTTATTTGATTTATTTATTATGTTGCTCGTTCTATTTTTCCGCCAAATTGCCTGGTTTGTATGTTGATTTTTTTCTACTCTCTCCTGCCTTTGGATGTTCTGAAATCTTGGTTTGGAGCCTGATACGCCGTGTAGTGGGTGGTAGGTGTACTTGAAGCGATGTCTGGAATTATAATTTCTATGGTTATTTGTTGTGGTCCCACGACCTCTATGGTGGAGATGCTGACTCAAGCTCGTCAGCGGATCTCGTATAGGATAAAGGAAAAAAACCTTCAACTCGGGTTTTTTCCTATCTGTTATAGCTTACTGACTCAAGCTCGTCAGTATGGATATGATGAAGGGATCTCAGCTCAATCCCTTGATTTAATGATTGAAATCACCTTTAATAAAATTCTCAAGCTCGAATTTTATTGATGTCTTCGAAGCTCAAGCGCGCTTGAAGATCTTGAAGTGATCTGCGGAACTCTGGCCGTCTGCCGGTATTTATCTGCATCTCTAACAATAAAATTGGTGGGGAACCTTGATTTGGTGTACATAATCTTCGGTTCATGTAGTTGCTTCTCCTTCACGCCTTTAGACGTCAAATGGAGCTGTCATGGTGGTTGGGTAAGTATGATTTCGTATCGTATTATTTATCAAGTTTTAATTTTTAATTTGTTTTTAGTTATTCCCTTTGGCGCTGGTGGGGCTCTTCTGGAGGCGGAGTTTGATGAAGTGTTGGCAGGTAAGTGTTCCTTGTGGAACTTGTTTTTGATGTTATTGATTGTTTTTGTTTTCAAAATTTTCAGAATGCCGACGGGATTTTGACTTCTGCGGGTTTACTTAAGGATTGCTTATTTTTGGACTGATGGACGCTCCTTTGGTTTTTTATTCACGAAGGGAAGTATTTTAACATGTTTACCTTTTATATACTCATAAATTTAGTTTTTCAGGAACAATAATGTTTTCTTGGCGGACGTTGTTTTCATCCCCTGGCTGCTTCTGTGAAGTGTTTTGTTATATGTAGTTAGTGATCAAATTTTGTTTTATGTTTAAATAATAAATTGTGCTCTTTTTTCGTGTGCTGAATTTGTGTTTTTTATTTTGGATTCCGGTTCCAGGTTGTATCTTTTATCCTTTTAGGTGACGGATGGAACAGTGAATACGTTCCAATGGTTGTGATATAATCATATTTCGCCAAGTTGTTCGAATACTACTCCCGTTTTGTTCAGGGGGTAATGTTGTACGGTGGTGTACCCGAGCTAGCGGCGGTGGCCGATAAGATCAGGAGGGGCAGTATTATTTCCATACTGACGGCGGCCTGGAAGAGAGTTGCCATTATAGCCGAGTGTTTTGGTGTAGATGGTGAGTGTATTGAGAGTTTGATCGCCTCGTGGGGCGTGTATAAGTGTGATATGTGTAAGGGTAGCCCTAGTTCGGGGCGTGGCGGTTCTGGAGACCATTTCGGGAGTTAATGCGGAGATGCTTCCTTAATTTGGTTAGAGTTGGGTATTACGTTTACACAAGAAAACATCTTAGGTTGCTGCCCTATTTGGGAAATAGATCGGTAGTAACTCGATTTTGTGTTTTTTTTTTGTTATTGTTGAGTAAATAGTGGTGAGAAGAGGGGAATATCATCAATCTTCAATAAAAGCATTAGTGAGGGTCAAGCCTGAGAGTAAACGTCTGAGAGGCGGAAATCGCAATGTCTAAGCGCTGTGTGTAACGCGATGCCGTTTGAGTTAAGCGTTTTGAATCTGCAGACATTGGCGCTCCCGGAACTCCAAACGAGAAATTATATCTGATATGCAGAATATTATGGAAGAACAATTAAAAGCCTATGAGAGAGAGTGTGTAGTTGAAGGTAGTTTTCTACGGAGATGAAACTGATGGTCTTGGTTTCCGTGGGTGTAGCGTTTGTGGTTCGAGTCCAACGCATTTAGCTATTCAGTATGCGTTAGATTAAAAACCTCAGAAACATTGACAAGTGTGGGGTCTTCTTACAACCAGTTTCGCAGTAAAGAGAACTTACGGTACTGACCATTGTCCCTCGTGTAAAAGTGTACGGCGTGTCTATTCGCACCAAAAATACGGGTCACACGGGTCACGGGTCGCACGGGCCACGGGTCACACCGGCCACGGGTCGCACGGGTCACGGGCCACGGGTCGCACGAGCCACGGGTCACACGGCCCACGGGTCACACGGGTACGGGTCACACGGGCCACGGGTCACACGGGTTGAACAAGGCTCGGGATATGGGCTATACGGGCCACGGGTCACACGGGTTGAACAAGGCTATACGGACGGCACAGGGCCCGGGTAGTAATTTCTTCCAGAATTGGAGAACATATTTATCCGTGCAATCAGTGCTCTATCCGCTGTCTGTGCTGAATACGTGATTGAATATAAATTAATTTTGAATTACTACTAAGTTGGTGTAAAATAAATGTTTGTTGTTAGTTTTAGTTCAGCAATCAAACAATTATAACATCGGGTGAGTTCAAAAACTCATCACTGCCGCAACACTGCAATATTCAGCTACAGACTTCCAATTGCTGAATTCTGCAGTGTTGCGGCAGTGATGAATTTTTGAACTCACCCATCATTATAAAGGTTGTTATGGGAAAAATATTAATTAAAATCATTATAAGGGTAATTCTACGATAAGAGGTAATGTGTACGGCATCCATTATAAAATAGCATTTTTATTCTACATGTTGTCATTTTATGCAATAAATCACAGCATCTTAATGCATTCTAGAAATACCACTATGATTAAATGCACAATTATAGTACATTTTCCTGAAATTCCAAATTTAAGTCTGAAAAAGTCTCTACCCTGGCCTGTCCCTTTAACGTTTTTAGTTAAACATGCAGACAGTATATACCTTCTTTGTCGCCGTTGTTAAATTAAAGTTTATTTAGCACAAACTTAAACAAGTATATTTAAGTATTATAAAGGGAAAATACAAAAATATTTGTTTATTTGCAATAATTTTCGAACTTATTTTTAGTCCCGCTTTTTTGTGTATCTACCCTGGCGAATTTTTGGCCCGTTTATGTAAACAGAAGTATTAGATGGCCATATTCTAAATGGCGCTCACGGACGCGTATCAATGTGAAGTTTGTAACACTAAACACAGGAGCCGTTAAATCGCTGTCATTTGTTAGTTGGGGCGACGCGACAATGCGTGGCAGTGGTTTCGCAAGGTGATTGTGTCCCTCCCCTGGTCAGTCGTAAAATTTATAAAATTAACTTTATTTTTTTGTATGTAGGTACTGCCTAAATTCAACAATACTGTAATAGTGGAGGTGTGATATATTATTAACCCAAAATTAAGTTATGTCAGTTAAAAATTTAAAATTTGTCACGAAAACGTCTCTCCCCTGCCGTATTTCCCCTGGCAAGCTAACTACCAGGGGAGATACTCACGGAGCAGGGGAGACAATGTGGATCATAAGATGTTTGTGCAAACTAATTCAGATATAGCTAACTTCTAAAGGAGTATGGAGCATTCCATTTCGGAGGTTCAGGTCAACAGATAAATTGGGCACATGGATGTAACTTATACAAAAGAAGAAGCATCAGGTGAAGTAAAGGTTACATGCTATTGTTCTTCGTCACATAATTTGTTACATTCACCTCCAGCTATGTGAGCTCACTTACATCCAATTTTGAACAGCTTGCCAGCCTGGCAAACCTGCATTTTTGGAGCTATGGAACTGTGACACAATACCACAACAAATATATGTTTTATTTTCTTGTTACTAATTTGACAGAATTCCCCCCCCCCCCAAAAATTAATATGCTTTACTTGGAATTACCATGAAGGACATGGTAAGGAGCTTCTGATGGTATCGATGCTGTCTGTAAGAGATCAGCAGACCGATTGGTAGGTAGTGGCCGTGACATAGCATATATGAGCGAATTATCAGATGCTGTCCTAGCGTCAATGGTCTCCTTTATTAACGACAAAAATATCCTAGAGAAAGACGCTTTGTTGTTAGTGCCAAAAAACACATAAAGACTTTCCCTGGTTCTTTGCGTGTCCATCAGATGTCATGGAACATTGAGGATCCAAAAAAGTGTCTCTACCCTGCCTGCTGTATTTACCCTGGCCTTCTAAAAAGTAACTAAATATGGATAAAGTGACTTGCCCGTACATGAATGTGTACATAAAAGAGACTAAAATCGTATTATATGTGATTAATCAAAAAACTCCAACTTTTCCCCTTGGCCGCATCCTCTATGGACTCAAAACCTCTTATCGTAGAATGACCCATAAACACAAATTCATTATAGTAAAATACTATTTTATATTTTGAAAAATATTGATACGCTATAAAAAATCTTCATATTTTACAAGCTTTAGATTATCTGCGTTCTCTGTCTGTGGCGTCTTGCGATCGATTTTTCGACCAGTTCCCGATATCCGATGATGCCCAAATTTGGCACACACCTTTGGTCCTGAAGACAATACAATACAGTGTATTCAGTTTTATGGTACATCCAATATGGCGGATACCATAAATTGCGGGTTTACTTTTTCTTTAACACCCCCCGACATGGGTATCAAATGAAAGAGTATGAGTATGAGTAGAATACAGTAAGCCATGTGACGTCATTTTAAATCCAATATGGCGACCACCACAAAATGGCGCTACCTTTTTCTTTACAACTCGCCGACATGGGTATCAAATGAAAGAGTATGACGAGTAGAATACAGTAAGCTATGTGACGTCATTTTAAATCCAATATGGCGGCCTCCACAAAATGCCGCTACCTTTTTCTTTACAACTCCCCGACATGGGTATCAAATGAAAGAGTATGACGAGTAGAATACAGTGAGCTATGTGACGTCATTTTAAATCCAATATGGCGACCACCACAAAATGGCGCTACCTTTTTCTTTTTAACCCCCCGACATGGGTATCACATGAAAGAGTATGACGAGTTGAATACAGTGAGCTATGTGCGTCATTTTAAATCCAATATGGCCGCCTCCACAAAAAGGCGCTACCTTTTTCTTTACAACTCCCCGACATGGGTATCAAATGAAAGAGTATGACGAGTAGAATACAGTAAGCTATGTGACGTCATTTTAAATCCAATATGGCTCCACCACAAAATGGCGCTACCTTTTTCTTTACAACCCGCCAACATGGGTATCAAATGAAAGAGTATGACGAGTAGAATACAGTAAGCTATGTGACGTCATTTTAAATCCAATATGGCGGCCTCCACAAAATGCCGCTACCTTTTTCTTTACAACTCCCCGACATGGATATCAAATGAAAGAGTATGACGAGTAGAATACAGTGAGCTATGTGACGTCATTTTAAATCCAATATGGCGGCCACCACAAAATGGCGCTACCTTTTTCTTTACAACTCCCCGACATTGGTATCACATGAAAGAGTATGACGAGTTGAATACAGCAAGCTATGTGACGTCATTTTAAATCCAATATGGAGGCCACCACAAAATGGCGGATAGCGTATTTCTTTACAAGCCCTTCTAGGTGTATTAAATTTAGAATACAGGACGTTTGGTCTGGGTTAGGAAGGAGTGCTGCTCCTCCCTTAATTACGCGGCTGTGAAAAACACGAAGTGAAAAAACAAAACTTAAAATGAAAAGAGTGAAAAATAATTGATGAACATAAAATTAAAAATCAAAACAAAATAAAAAAAATAAAATTTTTTTTTACAAACAAGCTTTTATTAGATAAACTGAATACGGCAGTATGACCGCAGCTTTGCGTTTATGAAAACGCCCAAAACAACAAAAATGCAAAAAATATTATGATTTAACTGTTAAATACGAAAATCAAATAGGATACAATTTCATAAAGCGCCCCCAAGCTTTTACTTGCAGTTACATACTGCAGAGAGAATACTAGTCTACCTTGGCTATTGTTTAGAAAGGGTGAGTTCTAAAATGCATCACTGCGGTATCACTGCAGAATTCAGCTACAGACTTCCAATTGCTGAATACAACAGTGATGCATTTTCGAACTGACCCAAATATAAACCCCGGAGAAATTCGTTGGGTCTAGTTAGTTACAAGACACAAGAGAGCACAATAATGTTATTTTTGTCGGTTTCACAGCTACTAAAATCCTTCTATTCACCAGGTGCAGTGAAGGTTAGTGTCTTCGCGCTGTGTAACGATATTAGCAGTTTTAAAGAAAATTAATTTTAAAAATTTCAACACAGTCAGTTATGAAGGTTTTTTTTTACTTTTAAGATTTCATGTTACAGAAATTATTAGATTTGATGTTTTAAACAAAAAAATCAACTTATAATTGTAATATGTCGGAAAATAAATTTCTGAACTTTCAGATAATAAAAACAACTAATAATTGAGATAGTTTGAAACAAATGAGCTGAAGTTTTTATTAAGAAAATTACAATTGTCACACTCTGTGTTATGTAACAAAATTAGGTTAGCAAAGAAAAATAACACTAACAATTTTTTTATTGTTACCTTATAAGTGAATAAAAAGTCAAATTACCGTTTGTTATAGGTATTATTATTCATAGTAAAGCTTAAAATTCAACAATAAAAAAAGGGAAATTTCGGACACGCTTTTAAAAAAATAATTCTTAACTTAACAATAATTATCTACTTTTTTTCGATTTGGGCGCAATCCAATTGCTGATATCCTTTTTTTTCTTTTGGTCTTCCGCGAACTGACTTCGGTTTAAGAGTAATTTCACCCAAATCATTCCCCGGGGATTTTGTTGCGCTTGTGCCAACTTCCATATGATAAACAAAATCTCCTAGAAATAAAGAATTCAATATTATTTAAAAACCCTTTGAAAACAATTCATAAAATATGTAAAATGAATATAATATCACTGGAAATCTCGTGTGAATATGATGTCACCCATTTGATTAATATTGTGAACACTTTTCAAATACTTTAAAACGTGTTAATAGTGTCTACAATGTTAATCAAATGAGTGATGTCAGCTTCACTCTCCTGAGGTGTGTTAAATCAAACACTTCCAAAAGTGGAGATTTGCAGGATACTCTTTACATAATCGAGAGATACT
Source organism: Thereva nobilitata (assembly GCA_963855945.1). NCBI lineage: Eukaryota > Metazoa > Arthropoda > Insecta > Diptera > Therevidae > Thereva > Thereva nobilitata. The sequence goes on from OY979695.1 coordinate 74,797,202, forward strand.
TGTTCTTACCAGTCCCGATGAAGACTCCATAAAAATAATCCACGCTTTCTGCGCTCTTATGAAGTAATGAATGAAAACAGTTTTCCGTCAGAGAGTGATTTGTCTAAATGTTGGGTTTATATAGATCTAGGTAAACGTTTCAAATCTGTCCTGAGTAGAGCTCGGTCGCCAGGTACTAACTTTTATTGTGCCTGTGTAGATGAGTAGATATACAAGAGGGGTTCTAAGCCACCCCCTCATATTTGCCTTTCCCGCTCCCCCCTCAGATACCCTCACTTTGAGGTTTGTATGTATGCGTGTATAACACACACAGCCATACCCACACATACATCCATACCCACACGCACACTCTCGCACACAACCTGGGGGAGGGGCCACACACACGCCTTCTATGGAAAACACCCCTCATATTTACCTCCCCGCCCGATCTATACATAACACACACACCACCTTGTATGGCATACCCCTTCATATTTACACCCTCACACACAGGGCATACCCCTTCATATTTACTTTCGCCCCAGGCATACCCCTTTTCTGGTTTGTTTATGTTACCGTGGCGCCACACACACATCCTCACACACACATGGCATCGCTGTTGTGCGCAAAGCTTCCCGCCCAAAGCCTTCTATATTGGAGATTTGAAATCCTATTGTTTATACGGCGCTGAACGATCCCGCCCGATCGATCTATGCGTCACACATCACACCGGATGAGTAGAGATGTACACCCCCCCTTGGCATAAAGTTTATTTATGTTTTATTTTCATTTCCCCACATGCGCGAAGAAACATCAACCAAATGAATACAGATATGCACAGGCACACCATTCACATTTGCCTTCACCGATCCCCACATATACCAGCAGTATATTTCGCAACATCAGCTTTTACACAAGGTTATCGTGTATCTCTTCTTCTCAACTTCTCGTTGATCGTGTGCATATTTACTCTATGCTCTAAGCTATGCTGTAGAAAATTTGGCTCTCAAAATATAAAATCGAAATTGTTGTTGTTGTTGTTTTTCTACATTAGGCCACTGGGTGAAGTCACATTTTCTACGATATTCGAGATACCAACAATATATTTCGCAAAATCAGCTTTTATCGAGGCTTTCTGGATTTGTTTATACAAGCGCTGAACATGCGATCGAAGAATAGAATTTTTATCTTTCTTTCGGCCAATATGAGGGTGTGTATGTGTGAATGGAATAAGCAGAGAAGCAGATATCAACTTCTCGTAGATGAATACGATTGATATGAGTTTATATGTATGGTGCATGTCTAAGACTGATCCGGGCTAAAGAGGTGATAAGAATTAAGAATTTTTTGATGAGCGAAATTAGAATTGTCACTTGCGAAGGCCTGGGTTGTTTGTAGGAAAAAGCTTTTGCTGTTGTTGTTGTTGTAAAGAACGAAAACGAATATTGAGGCAGCCCAGGGGTTTTTCATTATGGCGAACGACTAGATAGAATTTTTATCGGAACAAGCTGTTGTTTTATGATCGCCAGTTGGAATATCATGAAAAATGCTAGAATTGATGATATTGATTCGAATAATCAATAAAATATCTTAAATGCTTATCCATCTATATTCAAATTTCTATTTATAATATAATTCATATGTGAGAAGGTGAGCATGTAGTATAAAAGCTGGGCCTTCTTTCTATATACCGTGAGAATATTTATCGTTCTTTCGGTCAATATGAGTGTGTGAATATGTGTGAATGGAATAGAATTCTTTGCTATATTCTTACATGATGGGTCTCATGAAAGTTTTATCTGTTTGCTGATCTCTGTGTGTGTCACAGCCAGTGCAATGATGGTGACGTCATCAGTTGTTGTTGTTGTAAGGCTGAAGGGGTATGGGGTAGGGCTATGGGGTACGGGGTACGGGTACGGAGTACGGGTGTGGAGTACGGGTACTGAAAACAAGTAAAAACAAAAACAATTACAACAAAACAACAGGCCTTCGCAAATGTCGCATGTATGTACTGAATTCAAATACCTCAAACATTCAAGGCGATTCATTATCTACATATATTAAACATAGTTGGCTTTATTTCGTCATTTGTCTTTATTCTGACTTTTTTTTTTGTTAACTGGTATTGCGCAACTAGTGAAATTGTTTACACAAATCTCGAAAGCACTGAAACGTGTTTAGACATATCGTTATTGAGTCGGCTAAAATCCCCCCTTCGGGACTATAAAGTAGTAATCTGCGGCTCTAGTAAGCCGTAACCTTGAAAAAGTAGTTGAAATTGGTAGCTGAAACTGGCCATGCTCCTTTCTTTAAAGCGAATTTTATAGCAATCGCCTCTAATTGTGTATGTTGCTTGTTGGTTTAATGTTTATGTTTTTTCATCCACCTGATCAAGATAATATTTTGTAAAATAAATACACCGAAATATTGTATAATCTTTATTTTAAAAATTAATAACAGTAATTGCAAAACAGCTTTTTAGAATGATTTTTCTCATGATAATGATCTTAAGATTTATTTTTCTTAGATTCTAAAATTTTTTTTTTTTGTTAATGAGTTGGTTCTCACCTTTCCGCTTCCATTTTCAGCGTAAAAATTATTATAGTTAACAGGGAGGACATCAATCTGTATAAACTTAAATATATATGTCTTCCCCTGCGGCCCAGTATTAATTACGTAGAAATTTTTTTTATTTTTGATGTCCTGTAAGGCTGCATCTGATAGTGAGTTGTACCTTGCCGGTAGCAAAATCTGATGTTCCTCTAAGTCCAGGAGAATTCGAACACCATACGCTGTTTCAAGCCTGCTGGCAGATTTGATTTTGTATGGAGTTCCAAACTGCATGTCAGACATCCTTAAGTAAGGTGAATATTCCAGACTTTTAAGTTCTGCTGCTGTATCCATGTCTTCTTGCTGCTGCTGCTGATGCTATTGATCTCCAGGTGGTTGGGGTTGAACTGCTGTCACTTCTCGAGTGCAGTGCCTGACCGAGAAAGCAAAGTAAAAATATGTATATCCCAAATCCAATCCAGTACATGTCCCCGAGTTATGACTAATGGCCAACGTTGAGGTGTTACACTATCTCTCAGGTTGACAGCTATACAGGCAGGCAGCTACACAGCTAGATAGGTAGGTTGACCTGTATATCTGTCTGGTCTGTCTGTCTGTCTGTCTACCTGATCTGTCTGTCTGTCTATCTGCCTGGTCTATCTGTCTATCTGTCTACCTGGTCTGTCTGTCTGCCCTGCTTGATCTATATCTTTAATACTGTTACAATGGAATTCCCAAAGATGCATTATTTTCTAAAGGTTTGCGTCAAATTAAGGAACCTGGGGCCAATTTTGATAAAAGAAAAGTTGTGTGTGTTATAGAAAGGATAGGTTTGTACAAATAAAACTATGTTTAGCCTGTATAAAATTTATTTATTTAATTAGAAAATAGCATTACACAATATGTAATTGTTTATTATAGTACATTAGTTTTACATCGATGTAGTTAATTCTTTATTTCTAAAATAGTGGATTTAACTTTAGTTAGGAAACGTCTATCGCTCCATCTGCGCCTGGACAGTGGCTGAGCCCATCAATTTACTCCTTTTCAAGTCGTTGATGTTGTTTTAAACACCTATAACTATCTATTCATGAGCTGTTTATATTTATCTGATTTTGTTTATTCAATAACATTAAGAATTTTCAATCGATTTATAATTTCGATAACTCTTTTCCCAATCTTATTGTTTACTAGCAACCTCAATTCGTCCACTAGCATATTAGGATCATTTGCAGCCTCATCATGGCTATTGGAGCCAGCATCATTATTAGAGTTTTGGAAATCTGAACTCTTTTCAGTCCCTAGAATTGAACTTTTCCAGGACATATAGCTGTTAGAGTCATTGGAATCTTCATTCCTCATAGGGTTATAGATATTTGTTTCAACACGCATTAGCGTACGATCATTATCTTCATCTGTTTTATTTCCGGTTACATTGAGAATTCTCATTATTCCTTTTCCTACAGGAGGAGTGCGAACCAACTTTTTTATAATGTTTCTATATTTGAAGCTATTTGTTCCTTTTATTTGCTGGTTTTCCTTAAAATCACGTCTGTAGGTACATGTATCATTAACAATTGTTTGATAATTGACCATATCATCTATTGAGTAACCTTGGGGCTTTTTCATAAAAAGTAGTTCAGTTAAGCCTTCAGTTATCTTATACTGCTTCTCGCCAATAAGAAAGTTTTCTTTATCAACTTTTAAGCTCGAATTACCAATATTTAACATATCGTTATGATAGTACACCCCATAAGTTTTATCAATTTTCGTGCTACCATTTTCAAGTAGTTGTATATATTTGTTTAGTATCTGGTCTGGTGACACCAATTTTGGTTCTTTTATAGGCGTTACAAACTCTTCATCCTCATCATCATAATCAGAATAATCCCTGAGAGGGATATTACTTGACTCCAACTTCTCTTCCTCCTCACCATCACCATCATACTCAGAGTAATCCTTAAGAGGGGTACTAGCTGGCTCCAGCTTTAAATATTTATGCGGTGCAAATGTTTCTTCATTTCTAAGCCTTTTTTCTGGTTTAATTTTATATTCATCCTTTGGCTCACGTTTTGCTGATGCTATGATCCCTTTTAGCGTGCTGGTTATTGGCTTAAAGGTTTCCTCCATCTGGGCCTCTGTTTCAATTTTACCAGCCTTGATAGCTTTATACTTCTTCCGTATTGCATCACGTGTTTTTATAATATCCTCTAAGAGTTTCACATCCATGTTGCTGCACTGACGATTACAGCTACACTGATATACTGCAGGAGGATGCAACTCGATCAACTTCCCTCAAGAATCCGGTCTGCGACAAGGAGATGCGATCTCACCAATACTTTTTAACATTGCTCTGGAAGCAATAATGAGGGAAACACAGCTTAATGGAGCAAATAGCATCTTCACAAGGAACATTCAGGTACTAGCCTTCGCAGATGACATAGTCATAATTGGACGCAAAGCGCAAGATGTAAAAGAAACCTTTTCCAAAATTGTCCAAAGTTCAGCAAAGTTTAATCTACGAGTAAATGACACAAAAACAAAGTATATGATCGTATCAAAACGAGGACAACGACTAGGGCGAAGTATCAGCCTTGACGATCATAGTGTGGAAATTGTAGAAAACTTTATCTATTTAGGGACAATGCTTACTGCAGAAAATAAGATAAAGGACGACATCCATAGACGCATCGTAGCCGCAAATAAAACCTATTTCGCACTAGTCCCGGTCCTAAAAAACAAAGAAATTTCAAGACAGTGCAAGGTCAGACTATATAAAACATTAATCCGCCCAGTTCTATGCTATGGGTCTGAGGCTTGGACATTGACCCAACAAACAGAAAATCAACTTAAAATCTTCGAAAGGAAGATCTTAAGAAGAATATTTGGTCCTGTAAGGGTTAACCAGAACGAATGGCGCATTAGGACAAACGAAGAACTTCAAGAAATGTATGACGAAATTAATATAGCTACATACATAAGACTGAATAGACTGCGATGGCTCGGACACGTTGTACGAGCTTCAGAAGATAGAATGCTAGCCAGGATTTTTAATGGTAGACCATCAGGAAGAAGAAGAGTAGGACGACCAAGAAATAGGTGGATAGATGACGTGCTAGCAGATATACGGAAATTTCGTATAACAAATTGGAGAGAGCTAGCAAGACGTAGAGATGACTGGAAGAGGAGACTTCGAGAGGCCCGAGTCCTGCAAGGACTGTAGCGCCATTCAAGAAGAGAAGAAGATATACTGCTATATAGATAGACAATTATATAGGCCAGGTAGAAAATTCAAACTAGATAGACCAGGCAGATAGACAGACAGACAGATCAGGTAGACAGACAGACAGACAGACCAGACAGATATACAGGTCAACCTACCTATCTAGCTGTGTAGCTGCCTGCCTGTATAGCTGTCAACCTGAGAGATAGTGTAACACCTCAACGTTGGCCATTAGCAAGACCCTCGTAAGTACAGGCCTGGAAGCAGACAGGCCAACTAATACTAACATAGCTGAAAAGTGGCCAACAATTTCTGACAGTTGTGGAATTAACATGGCCGAAGCCATAAGAAGCAATTTTTTAACATTGTTTTTGCACTAAAAAGTGGTAAAATATTGTATATTTTCACTTTTTGGTGCACATGGATTATCAGTGATTAGTGCTTTAGTGATTTAATAAAAAAAATTAAAATGAAGTGAGTGGTTAAGTGTATTTTAAGAGTGTTAATTGATTAGGTGACCATTTTTGTTTACATTCGCGGTGGTTTTTTCGTGTTAATTTAGGGAAAAAATGTTGAATTTGTGTAGTAACATAATAAAAAGTGCTTTTTAAGTGATTAAAGAATATTATAAGATAGTTATTAAAAACATAAGTGCAGAAAAATGTGAAGGAAAAGTGAAAAAGTTATTGTTATTCATGTTGTGTGGTAGTACTTGCACTTATGTTTTTAATAACTCTTCTAGAATAATTTTTAACTACTTTAAATTCACTTTTAATTCCATTACTACACAAATTCAACACTTTTTCCCTAAATTAACAAAAAAAACCACCGCGATTGTAAACAAAAATGGTCACCTAATCAATTAACACTCTTAAAATACACTTAACCACTAATTTTTTTTTAATTTATGGACTCAGATCACTAAATAACTTATCACTGATAATCCGTGTGCACTAAAAAGTGATAAAATACAATATTTTACCACTTTTTATTCCAAAAGCAAAGTTAAAAAATTGCTTCGTACGGCTTCGGCCATGTTAATTCCACAACTGTCAGACGATTTTGGCCGCGCACAGACACAACCAAAAAGTCTGCTTCCAGGCCTGTACTTACGAGGGTCTTGCCATTAGTCATAACTCGGGGACATGTACTGGATTTGGGATATACATATTTTTACTTTGCTTTCTCGGTCAGGCACTCGAGAAGTGACAGGAGTTCAACCCCAACCACCTGGAGATCAATAGCATCAGCAGCAGCAGCAAGAAGACATGGATACAGCAGCAGAACTTAAAAGTCTGGAATATTCACCTTACTTAAGGATGTCTGACATGCAGTTTGGAACTCCATACAAAATCAAATCTGCCAGCAGGCTTGAAACAGCGTATGGTGTTCGAATTCTCCTGGACTTAGAGGAACATCAGATTTTGCTACCGGCAAGGTACAACTCACTATCAGATGCAGCCTTACAGGACATCAAAAATAAAAAAAATTTCTACGTAATTAATACTGGGCCGCAGGGGAAGACATATATATTTAAGTTTATACAGATTGATGTCCTCCCTGTTAACTATAATAATTTTTACGCTGAAAATGGAAGCGGAAAGGTGAGAACCAACTCATTAACAAAAAAAAAAATTTTAGAATCTAAGAAAAATAAATCTTAAGATCATTATCATGAGAAAAATCATTCTAAAAAGCTGTTTTGCAATTACTGTTATTAATTTTTAAAATAAAGATTATACAATATTTCGGTGTATTTATTTTACAAAATGTTATCTTGATCAGGTGGATGAAAAAACATAAACATTAAACCAACAAGCAACATACACAATTAGAGGCGATTGCTATAAAATTCGCTTTAAAGAAAGGAGCATGGCCAGTTTCAGCTACCAATTTCAACTACTTTTTCAAGGTTACGGCTTACTAGAGCCGCAGATTACTACTTTATAGTCCCGAAGGGGGGATTTTAGCCGACTCAATAACGATATGTCTAAACACGTTTCAGTGCTTTCGAGATTTGTGTAAACAATTTCACTAGTTGCGCAATACCAGTTAACAAAAAAAAAGTCAGAATAAAGACAAATGACGAAATAAAGCCAACTATCATAACCTTCTATATTACAAGCCATGAACAAGAATCTCAATTGAGAGAATCGGACTACCAAATTCTCCCAAATTCTCCAAATTACACTAACAACATAACGTGACTTCACCGAGTTGTAGTCCGATTGAGCGGAAATTCGCTCTCATAATTTTTCTTGTTCATGGCTTGTAAATATAGAAGGTTATGCAACTATGTTTAATATATGTAGATAATGAATCGCCTTGAATGTTTGAGGTATTTGAATTCAGTACATACATGCGACATTTGCGAAGGCCTGTTGTTTTGTTGTAATTGTTTTTGTTTTTACTTGTTTTCAGTACCCGTACTCCACACCCGTACTCCGTACCCGTACCCCGTACCCCATAGCCCTACCCCATACCCCTTCAGCCTTACAACAACAACAACTGATGACGTCACCATCATTGCACTGGCTGTGACACACACACAGATCAGCAAACAGATAAAACTTTCATGAGACCAAGGCCCTCTCAACTACAGGCCATGCTGTAGATTTTTGCATATGTGTGACGTAGTCTGAAAGTAGAACTGTCAAATTTATATGGAAAGTGCGCGAGACGGGGCAGTTTTTAAGTTTCGTAAAAGAAATTAAAGGATATTTTGGAGTTAATAATATAAAATAAAGGTGAAATAGTAATGATAAATAGTGGCAAGTTCTTATAATAAAGTTAAATAGTGAAAGTGTTAGGGTAATTCCTGCTTTTATGTGAAAATTTAAAATTGTTGTGCCGTTTAGTGAAAATGGTTTTTGAAATAATTTTTGTTTATTTCTAATAAGAATATTCTTATTAACAAAATGAAATAGGGAAGTGGTTAAATTGTGCGGTATTGTGAGGGTAAAACGTCCTTACCATAAGTCAGAATTATTTTTTACAGAATGTAATCAAAAATTTTGAGGTTATGGTGATTAAAATGGAATTTCGTCGGTTTCCATATAGAAAATTTTGAATTTTATAAAAAAGTAGTAATTAATTGCATCGCGAATAATTTACTTAAATGAGGAATGTGGAAATAATCAATTTTTTTTATAGTGCAAAATCATTAAAAAAACTAATTTAATAATATACTCTTTTAATAGAACATCAAATAAAAAATGAAGTTTCTAAAATGAAAAAAAGAAATTTTAAAAAAGCAGAGAAGCTGGTAATCAAGACGTACGTAAGTGAAACTAATAAGCTTATATCTTAAGTAGTTCGATGTTCGAGGTTTACCAATTTGATAAATAGTCTTTGATTTTTATTTATATGAAAATTTATTTTGTTATATTTTATTGTTAGCATTTCATTTATTTGAAACATTTTTTAAATAAGTCTAGTTAATTAAAGAAATGCTAACAATAATGTGGCTCCTAAAATCCAACCCCTCGTCCTCGCCGTGGGAGCTGGAAACGCAATAAGCGGCTAACGGGGCGCTGGTAAAACCCTTATAACATTTCCGAAATGATAGAATATTTTACTATTCAATCAATTCCTAATATCTTTTCTCCTTTCAAAGGCGACACTAAGAAAAGTTGTTTTAGATTTTTCGCAAAAGCATCTATGAATGCTTTTCTTATGATCTCATTGTACTAAAAGAAAGTTGTTAATTCAATATTATTACTAACACTTTTTGTAACACAACCCTTCCGTACTACTAAAATTTTAAAATTCATCTACTTATGTTACATGATTTATGATGAATAATTTACATATTTTTTATGTCATTCTAAATTATTTAAGAAATTAATTGATTGTCGAAGTTTTTATAAATAAATTCAGTATAATTTATTTATCTAAAAGCAAAAAAACTTAAATAAAATGGTTGTCATGGAAATAACTCCATTCATAATGTCAAAAATCCCATCACTTGCCTACCTTGCTCAACAAAAATTCAGACTAACCCCGCGATTCTAGATCATAGAAATCTAACAATAGCCAGAAAATGAGTAAAAAGCTCAAAGCTGTTGCCCCTCCGGTGGAGACTATGTGCTTTTGTCAGAAAAAGAGAGGATTTGGTATTCTGGATGTTAGATCTAACAAATGGAGGGGAATTGTAAGCTTTGAAAATCTAACTATAGCCAGCGACTCGCGAGCTGGCTGTTATGGTCGTATTGATGATTTAGGTATTAAATTCTATGACTAAAATTTTAATTACGCTAGTGCCAAAGCGGATTTTTTGCGATTTGCGGTGAAACATGACCTCCAAGAGGAAAATGTTTCATACGAAAGTTGTAGATAATAAAAAGATTAAAACTTTTGTATATAACATATTTTGACATAACCTCAAATTTTCCAAGAAAATGGCGGAAAAACGATTTATCAGTTTTTAATTTTTTTCTCCCGTAAAAATAATTCAAATTACATAAAAATTTGTAAGAGTATACCTTGTGTTGCGTTAAATAAGCATGATTTTTTTTTGTTTGGATAACGGATAGTTTCCTAGAAATTAACATTTTTCGAAAAAAATACCCCAATCTTGCATGGACAACTTTATTGATGTTTTTGTCGAATTTTGATGTTCAATAAGTGCTCATTTCACCATTGAAATGTCTAGTTTCAAATGTTCTATAAATTTTGATACTTTATTTTCATTAACCCGCTTAAAATTAAGAAAAACCGAACACCTGATTTTTCGAATAACGTACATATTTCTCGATTTTTTCAATTTTATTCAATTTTTTTAATTTTTCTGGTTATGAGGGATTAAATCGAAAAGAAAACTAACTTCCCTGCTGTCCTCCTGATTGTAGTAACATGATAGACCTAGACCTTAGTTTAATACGATGTTAAATAATCACGATGTTCCTTTACATTAATTAATTTTTGTATTTAATTGTAATTAGTAATTAAGTGCCTTGCTTGGCAATAAATAAATAAATAAATAAATAAATAAATAAATAAATAAATAAATTTTAATTAAAACTTATTTTGTCATTTCCTATTGCATACTACATCTGTGCAGGGCTGGACTGATAATGAATTTAGGACCGGGAAATTCAAAAATGTCGGCCCATTTCAATACATTTTGCTTTAACAATCAAGTAAAGTTCTTTTTTGCTTTCAAAAGTTTTTCTTTAAGCATAATTATGAGAAGAACTATGTGTGAATGTGTAGGTGTGTTTGTGCGTACATCCGTAGTAATTTTTTCCTGCACGAGAATAGGGCGAACCAAAAAAGATATCGTCTTCGTGGAGGTGCCGATCGAAGCGTATTAGCTAAAGCATGATCTAAATGAAAAATGATATCGGCTTCGTTGGGATGCCGATCGAAGCACATTAACGAAAACATGCTTTGGAAAAAATTTCTTAACATTCGGCCAAGCCCTTTTTTGAAAAGAGTTCGGCCAAGAGCCACAAGCACCAGCTAATAAACTCGATAGAATAAAACCGGTGCTAAATGAAATTAACTTTTCTGGATTCAGCTTCCGATAGCTTCCCCATAAAACATCACTTGTCAATAAAATCCGAGCATTCTTTAAAACCCGTGCAAAAATTACGTTACCCTTTTCCAACATAACTATTTTTTTCAAACCTTGATCACCACTTCTTGGACGGGGAATTGTTTTCTACGTCCTACATTTTCTGAAAAAGAAATTGGCCTTTTCGGTCAAGTCTCGCGAGCCCTTTATCGTTATTTTAACCTATTATCGTTATTTGAACTAGCTTCTATCAGGATTACTTAAGCACCAGTTTTGGTACTACCAACCCTACCAACTAGTTATGAGTCGTTAAAGTCAAAATTTTGGTTTTTTTAACTACAATTTCAACTTTCACTATTTTTTTCTCCAAAAATTACGCAGTTAACCTATACCTTTTTTTTCCAAATTTAGAAAGCTTGGAATATTTCCTATGAATAATGCCCGTACAATTTTTATACTACGCATTTAAAAGTTCTTGTTTTTTAATTTTTTGTTTCTCCCAACCTCTTCGTCGTTTCGTTGACATTTTTAATTTTTTAGATTTTTTTAAATTCCACTGAATCCTTATTAAATAACAGTCTTCTTTTAAATTACCTTGTTTCTGTATACCGTGAAGAAACACCGGCTAACATGATTGAGCGAACTGCTGAAGGGGAAGTCTGACAATTCAAAGTCTCCAAAATCGAGGGGAAAGCTTTACGCCAAAGCTCTTTTCGATACCTGGGGTCGAGTTGTTAGATCTGACAACAATCTAACAACTAGAATCGCGGGGTAAGTTTGCGCTTAGTTGTGTTTGTGCAAAGATTTTATGCAAGGCCTGTAGTTGAGAGGGTCTTGATGAGACCCATCATGTAAGAATATAGCAAAGAATTCTATTCCATTCACACATATTCACACACTCATATTGACCGAAAGAACGATAAATATTCTCACGGTATATAGAAAGAAGGCCCAGCTTTTATACTACATGCTCACCTTCTCACATATGAATTATATTATCCCCGCGATTCTAGATCATAGAAATCTAACAATAGTCAGAAAATGAGTAAAAAGCTCAAAGCTCTTGCCCCTTCGGTGGAGACTATGTGCTTTTGTCAGAAAAAGAGAGGATTTGGTATTCTGGATGTTAGATCTAACAAATGGAGGGGAATTGTAAGCTTTGAAAATCTAACTATTGCCAGCGACTCGCGAGCTGGCTGTTATGGTCGTATTGATGATTTAGGTATTAAATTCAATGACTAAAATTTTAATTAGGCTAGTGCCAAAGCGGATTTTTTGCGATTTGCGGTGAAACATGACCTCCTAGAGGAAAATGTTTCATACAAAAGTTGTAGATAATAAAAAGATTAAACTTTTGTATATAACATATTTTGACATAACCTCAAATTTTCCAAGAAAATGGCGGAAAAACGATTTATCAGTTTTTAATTTTTTTCTCCCGTAAAAATAATTCAAATTACATAAAAATTTGTAAGAGTATACCTTGTGTTGCGTTAAATAAGCATGATTTTTTTTTGTTTGGATAACGGATAGTTTCCTACACATTTTTCGAAAAAAATACCCTAGTCTTGCATGGACAACTTTATTGATGTTTTTGTCGAATTTTGATGTTCAATAAGTGCTCATTTAACCACTGAAATGTCTAGTTTCAAATGGTCTGTAAATTTTGATACTTTATTTTCATTAAACCGCTTAAAATTAAGAAAAACCGAACACCAGATTTTTTTAATCACGTACATCACTCTTGTTTCCTCAGACCTGCTCAATTGTGTACAAAACTGGAGAATATCCAGTGAACACTCCTTTTCTGACCATAGAGTCATTCTTTTTAATGTCAATACGTGCTCAAGTGTGAAGAAGGCCCCTGGTTACAGGAATGTCCGAAGCACAGATTGGGCCGTATATAGACAATTGGTGGAAAGATCACTTCCCGAGGATGTTCCCACCCATTTTTGGAAGGCTGAAGATCTCGAAGATCAGGTGAAAAATCTCAGCAACTTCTTAAATTATGCATTGGAAGCAGCCTGTCCCATTAAGAAATACAGGGGTAAAACCAAACCTCCTTGGTGGAACAGTAAGCTTCTCAAACTAAGGTCTGAAAGTAGACAGGCCTTCAACAAAGCCAAACGGTCTAACTTGGATTCAGACTGGGACAACTACAAAAGGCGTCTTAGGGATGCGAAATTTCTGGGTCTCATACTGGATAGGAAATTAACGTGGAGCCGAATCTTTTAGAGAGAGCCAATAAGGCCAAAACAGATCTCTTCTTATGCCAAAGAACGATCGGAGTTAATTGGGGCCTTAAACCCCGCATCGTCCACTGGTTGTATACAGCCGTAATCAGACCTATACTTATGCATGGCATATCGGTATGGTGGACTGCATTACAGAAAATTACGTATCGGAAGATACTGGAAAGAGTCCAAAGAACAGCTGAGCTGAGTGGTCTTTTGGCGAGTAGACTTAAATTTTTCTACAGTTGACTAAATTGTTGTTATGGTTACAATTTAAATATTTGAATAACTGACAGAATTACCTTGTTTCTGTATACCGTGAACAAACACCGGCTAACATGATTGAGCGAACTGCTGAAGGGGAAGTCTGACAATTCAAAGTCTCCAAAATCGAGGGGAAAGCTTTACGCCAAAGCTCTTTTCGATACCTGGGGTCGAGTTGTTAGATCTGACAACAATCTAACAACTAGAATCGCGGGGATAAATAGAAATTTGAATATAGATGGATAAGCATTTAAGATATTTTATTGATTATTCGAATCAATATCATCAATTCTAGCATTTTTCATGATATTCCAACTGGCGATCATAAAACAACAGCTTGTTCCGATAAAAATTCTATCTAGTCGTTCGCCATAATGAAAAACCCCTGGGCTGCCTCAATATTCGTTTTCGTTCTTTACAACAACAACAACAGCAAAAGCTTTTTCCTACAAACAACCCAGGCCTTCGCAAGTGACAATTCTAATTTCGCTCATCAAAAAATTCTTAATTCTTATCACCTCTTTAGCCTGGATCAGTCTTAGACATGCACCATACATATAAACTCATATCAATCGTATTCATCTACGAGAAGTTGATATCTGCTTCTCTGCTTATTCCATTCACACATACACACCCTCATATTGGCCGAAAGAAAGATAAAAATTCTATTCTTCGATCGCATGTTCAGCGCTTGTATAAACAAATCCAGAAAGCCTCGATAAAAGCTGATTTTGCGAAATATATTGTTGGTATCTCGAATATCGTAGAAAATGTGACTTCACCCAGTGGCCTAATGTAGAAAAACAACAACAACAACAATTTCGATTTTATATTTTGAGAGCCAAATTTTCTACAGCATAGCTTAGAGCATAGAGTAAATATGCACACGATCAACGAGAAGTTGAGAAGAAGAGATACACGATAACCTTGTGTAAAAGCTGATGTTGCGAAATATACTGCTGGTATATGTGGGGATCGGTGAAGGCAAATGTGAATGGTGTGCCTGTGCATATCTGTATTCATTTGGTTGATGTTTCTTCGCGCATGTGGGGAAATGAAAATAAAACATAAATAAACTTTATGCCAAGGGGGGGTGTACATCTCTACTCATCCGGTGTGATGTGTGACGCATAGATCGATCGGGCGGGATCGTTCAGCGCCGTATAAACAATAGGATTTCAAATCTCCAATATAGAAGGCTTTGGGCGGGAAGCTTTGCGCACAACAGCGATGCCATGTGTGTGTGAGGATGTGTGTGTGGCGCCACGGTAACATAAACAAACCAGAAAAGGGGTATGCCTGGGGCGAAAGTAAATATGAAGGGGTATGCCCTGTGTGTGAGGGTGTAAATATGAAGGGGTATGCCATACAAAGTGGTGTGTGTGTAATGTATAGATCGGGCGGGGAGGTAAATATGAGGGGGTGTTTTCCATAGAAGGCGTGTGTGTGGCTCCTCCCCCAGGTTGTGTGTGAGGGTGTGCGTGTGGGTATGGGTGGGCGTGTGGGTATGGATGTATGTGTGGGTATGGCTGTATGTGTGTGTTATACACGCATACATACAAACCTCAAAGTGAGGGTATCTGAGGGGGGAGCGGGAAAGGCAAATATGAGGGGGTGGCTTAGAACCCCTCTTGTATATCTACTTAGATGAAGTTTTTTTTCGCCGTAAGGGGGCATTCATAAATTACGTGAGGTGATTTTGGCGATTTTTCGACGCCCCTCCCCCTTGGTGAGATGTCGTGAGATTTGGCTCGACCCCCTCCCCCCCTTCAATCTCACGTGAGATTTTTAAAATTTTAAAAAATTTGTAGGATTTACACTATTATGCGTATTTTTAGTGTAAATACCTTAATCTGTGCTTGATTCGGTTGGATTTATTTAAAAAAACATAATTTGTGTTGAAAAACAGTACCACAAAATCATAACAGCACCAACTCGGCATGCACCCAATATAAACTACAATACCTGTGGATTACCTTTTAGCAGGTGATTCTGCCTATTTTTTTTTATGTGGAAGACTAGAGGTCAGGGAAAGCCCTTTGTACTGTCGACAATCTATTTTCTTCGTATAGAGTGCAATGTCAAACAGCAAGCTCTAGTCGATATATAGTGAAGGGGAAGAGAGAAGTAGGAAGGAACTGCCACAACCACCTAACCCCAACCATTTCTATCGCGACTCTGGCATCGGGGCAATGAGAAACAACTCGCTGGAGTGTTATGCCTCCTGAAACGAGTTGAATCCCATCAACCAACCGATGACATGCGCTGCGTGCGGAGCGGGGCAGTGCTAGCGGAAGGCTATGACAGGGGGAATGAGGAATGTAAGGAGGGAAGAAGAAAGAAGGTGGGAAAGGCGAAGGACCGTGGGGCTCTGCCGGGATTCGAACCCGGGACCTCTGGGATAGTAACCAGGCGCCTTACTCCCTAGACTAACGAGGCCCCCCTATCCTTGGGAAACCAACCTCATGGTGCCTTACAGGGATAATGATTTCTTAACAAAAGAACAGAAAAATTTCAATTCTAGTTTGAGCTCAACTCGTGTATTTGTAGAGCAAGCATATGGAATATAAAAAAAATTTAGAATTTTACAATATATTGACATACGACGAAGGTTGACTTTGGCATCCACTGATTCGTTTTTAGAGAGTAAC
>OY979695.1:74813820-74994912 GCA_963855945.1 Thereva nobilitata
GGGTGGGCGTGTGGGTATGGATGTATGTGTGGGTATGGCTGTATGTGTGTGTTATACACGCATACATACAAACCTCAAAGTGAGGGTATCTGAGGGGGGAGCGGGAAAGGCAAATATGAGGGGGTGGCTTAGAACCCCTCTTGTATATCTACTTAGATGAAGTTTTTTTTCGCCGTAAGGGGGCATTCATAAATTACGTGAGGTGATTTTGGCGATTTTTCGACGCCCCTCCCCCTTGGTGAGATGTCGTGAGATTTGGCTCGACCCCCTCCCCCCCTTCAATCTCACGTGAGATTTTTAAAATTTTAAAAAATTTGTAGGATTTACACTATTATGCGTATTTTTAGTGTAAATACCTTAATCTGTGCTTGATTCGGTTGGATTTATTTAAAAAAACATAATTTGTGTTGAAAAACAGTACCACAAAATCATAACAGCACCAACTCGGCATGCACCCAATATAAACTACAATACCTGTGGATTACCTTTTAGCAGGTGATTCTGCCTATTTTTTTTTATGTGGAAGACTAGAGGTCAGGGAAAGCCCTTTGTACTGTCGACAATCTATTTTCTTCGTATAGAGTGCAATGTCAAACAGCAAGCTCTAGTCGATATATAGTGAAGGGGAAGAGAGAAGTAGGAAGGAACTGCCACAACCACCTAACCCCAACCATTTCTATCGCGACTCTGGCATCGGGGCAATGAGAAACAACTCGCTGGAGTGTTATGCCTCCTGAAACGAGTTGAATCCCATCAACCAACCGATGACATGCGCTGCGTGCGGAGCGGGGCAGTGCTAGCGGAAGGCTATGACAGGGGGAATGAGGAATGTAAGGAGGGAAGAAGAAAGAAGGTGGGAAAGGCGAAGGACCGTGGGGCTCTGCCGGGATTCGAACCCGGGACCTCTGGGATAGTAACCAGGCGCCTTACTCCCTAGACTAACGAGGCCCCCCTATCCTTGGGAAACCAACCTCATGGTGCCTTACAGGGATAATGATTTCTTAACAAAAGAACAGAAAAATTTCAATTCTAGTTTGAGCTCAACTCGTGTATTTGTAGAGCAAGCATATGGAATATAAAAAAAATTTAGAATTTTACAATATATTGACATACGACGAAGGTTGACTTTGGCATCCACTGATTCGTTTTTAGAGAGTAACGACTTGACTGTTTGAATAGTAATGGTAGAGCCATTTATGACTCTGGAGATACACAAACTTCGGAGCATTCTTCTATAGATGCCATCTTTGGGTAAAAAACCTGTGACTGAATGACCCAGGGGGGTTATCCTGGGATGCGATTCGAAAGTCATGAAATTCGGAAATAAGAAAATGGTATCCTCCACCAATGCGAATTCGAATTAAATTTGTCCGCCTGTGATCGGATTTCAGTCCGCGAGTAAAGCCATTGCCGCATGCGCGGCATTAATTTGTTTGTTTTAAAATATACTAAAAACTCTTTAAATATTCTTGAAACAATTCATTGTTCGCATCAAAATGTCAAATTAAGTTAATAAATGAAGTTGGTTGGCTGAAAATAATTTCTTTTCGAAGATTTATCAGGCATCGCTACTAGCTTCCGTTTGCTTCCTACTTTCGTATCGTCTTAGAAATGCGGAGTCTGAAGTCACATCCAGCTTCTCAAATTGACGTTTGAGCCGCCTGTACATCAGGATACAGATTCAAGAAGTGCGGATCTGTTAGACTTCCATTCTTCACAACTCTCGATAATGATAACAAAAGGTTTTCAAAATCTTTCTTGGCCTCTAGTAGGTATGTCAGAGCAGATGGTCGTCGATTCAAAATTCGAGTCCTGTAAGATGCTTAGATAACTAATTATGTCCCGTGGTGCAAATGTCTGCTTTTTGTAGTGACAATGCATCGCAGATAGCATGTATTCTGACTGATGTGAAAAGAACCGATTCTTAATATAATCTCTATGATTGCAGTAGGATTGGGTACATTGTGCACTTGAGATACTTAGGAGGGCATTAGGTTCCAGGTTTTTCAATTGGGTTTCTAGGCCTATTTGTTTTGTTTAAGCTTAGACCCCCACCCTAGTTCATCGTACTCGCAATCTGTCCAAAATGGTCGTATAAGTCAATGTATACATTACTTTCGCAGTTTTTCCCAGACCATTGTATAAAATAATAAGAATTTTTCATCACGTCATACATTCTTCATTCCCAGATATTTAAATTGTTTTCTTTAATTTTTTTTGGATGTTCCAGTTGGATGGTATTTAAAACAGTGAACAAATACAGTGCAAACGGCAGTGCAAAATGTTTATACCCAATTGCTATTGAGTCGAAATATAGTATCACGTATACTTTTTATGTAATGGATTCATTATTCCTTCTCTATTTGCAATATGTATTGATAAAACCTTTTACCATGTTCATGCGGGTCCAAAAAGACGATTTTAAAGATTTTCTCATTTACAGATATTGTACTTAAAATTTAAAAAAACAAAAATATATTAAGAAATATTGCAAAAAAATCGAAAAATACCCATTTTTAGGGCTAAAACCCCCTAAAAAGTAGGCTTCTCGGGGTATAAAATCGGTAGACTTTATAACCCCTTATTAAGAAGCTTAAAAAGAAGCTCTCTGCCAATTTTCAGCCTGTACCTAATTATTTCCGCTTTTTTCGGCTTAATTTACCTGTACTATTAATTTAACCCAGTTTTCTCGTGATTTTACACTGTTTCTTGCGGAAAAAAAATTACGTGATATTTGGGGAGACCCTCCCCCTCCCCCACGTGAGATTTGGTGAGATTCGGGTCGACCCCTCCCCCCGTAAACACTTCACGTAATTTATGGACGCCCCCTAAATAGTATCCACTATTCGTTTTATTCATACCACAAGGTCGACCTCTCACTTTGATTGCAGCTGGCAAAATAACATTGTCCACTTCAGTGATTCCAGAATCAGTGATTTGGAGCTCCTCCATCTTCGACATTACCGTGTTTTCCAGCTGTAATGAATCAGCATTAATTATATCTACCTCAATTACTTTCCGCCAAGAATCAGTCAATTTTTGTAGTACCTTCCTTTTTTTCATACGACACACCAGTACAGAGGCTAGCTACACCTACGAGATCAGTTGCTAGCAGAAGCAACTGTTTACGTCTTTCTGATGTGTTGTAGCTTTTCTTATAGGTGTTTGCGTGATTATCGGTTGTCTCATTAAATTGGTACCATCGTTGCACGGATTTTTTTGATTTCTTATTAATGGACGCATGTGTTTTTTATCATACTGTGTTCTTGATCTTTTCAAAATTTACAAACCTAAAATTATTATTATTAATGTTCTTGATCCTTTCAAAATTTATAAACTTAAAATTATTATTATTAATGTTCTTAATCTTTGCAAAATTTATAAACTTAAAATTATTATATTTTTGTAGCCCACTGTGGTTAAATCATTTCTTATAAAAACAATTTTTTTTTGATGCCACTCTGGCCTATTGTATATTATAAAACAATTAAAATTTAACCGTTTTGTAAAAAATGTGAACTTCGGTAAAACTAAAATGAAATTTGTTGGTCACTTGATTTTTGGATTCAGACCAAGTGTGATGATTAAAAAATTATAAACGTGAGTTCTGTGTTTTTTTCTCATTGGCTTCCTCGTGCTCTTTCTTTTGGTAATTTGGGGTCGTAAAGCTGCACCTGTTAATCTAATAGTGGCACAGAAGAATTATAGTGCCAGGATTTTCATCAGGGCTAATTTGAAGTTCAAAATTAGCGGAGGATTTTACCTGCACATCATCTTCCGGGAACGAAGTTAAACCCCATCATTTAATGGTCCTTCGAGCCGGATCCAACTGGATACAACGGATCTTCCTAATTGTTAAACTAATTGGATTCATCACTCAACATAATAGTCACCACAAGATAAGTAATTTTGACGATTCCTTTATATTTAAATATGCATGAAATTGTTACTCTTTTGATACAAATACACGGTGGAATTTTTATTAAATCTAAGACAATAGAAGTGCGGCATATTCATAAAGGTGGATTTAGTAACAAGTGAATCGTATAATACATTAAACTTAATAGTGTGTGACTATACATAAAAAACCAGGAACATTAAAAAACAAATAAGGTTGTGAATTATATACATATTTACACGGGTGAAAGGATATTCTTTGCAACGGAACATTCAAACGGTAATCAACATAACGGTTTCAATTATTCATTCTTATCCAAATGTGCCTTATTAATATACTATTCTAAATACAAGATATTTTTTTTGGTTTTTTATTCGAAATTTATTGGGTTATTTATTAATAAAGGTGAATTTTTCAATCCTTGCATAAACATAAGCGGTGAAATGTATGCATATCTACACGTGTGATAAGATTAACATTCATTGCAACGGGAACAATCAAACGGTAACCAACATAACGGTCTCACTTGTTTAATCTTATCCAAAGGTGCTTTATTAATATACTATTCTATTATATTAAAATATAACATTTTTTTTGCTTTTATGCGAAATTTATGGGATTATTTGTTAATAAAGGTGAATTTTAAATCTTGTTAAAATATATATACCTATATGCCTACAAACACGTGTAATGGGAACAATTAAACGGTGAAACGGGAACAAGTAAACGGTAACCACCATAACGGTCTCAATTGTTTGATCTTATCCAAAGGTGCTGTATTAATATACTATTCTAAAATATAACAGTGTTTTGGTTTTTTTTTATTCGAAATTTATTTGGTTTATTTGTTAATAAATATTTGGTGAAACGGGAACAATTAAACGGGACCCAACTTAACGGTTTCAGAAACAATTTTATTCAATTGTGCTCTCTTACGATCTTATGTTAAATAAACATTTTCCCTTTTTTGAGTTGATATTCTAAAGTTGAGTTCATTATTCACTATTAAAGGCAAAATTCAAATATTTTCACAGTTCATAATAAGCACACATACAATCAATTGCAAGGTTGTTCTTGTACGGTATCTTCCAATAATTCAACAATACATAGCATTCTCGGTATTTCCTGGCGTTCCCAATATTCAAAATGGCTGAACCAAGTGTCTTTATACAAAAACGTGGACGGGTGAAGGGAACACTCACACGATTAAAAACCTTTGTGGAAAATCTTTCCGATTCGACAACAATTGAAGCAATTAATATCAGGTTGGAAAAAGTTGAAGAAACTTGGAATGAATTTAAAGATATTGAAGACAATCTATTATTATTTCCAAACCAAGTTTCAGAACGAGATGAATTTGAAGTTAAATACTTTGATATAAAGGATACTTTAATGCATGCCCGGAATGCTAGGCTATCTAATCAAGGCTTAATCAATTCGACTCTATACGAGCCTCCAACTGTCAACCAAAGCACTATTTCAAATGATCAATTTTCTTCAGCTATTAGCAGCATCCTTACGTCGCAGCAAGCCTTTTTTGAAAGGTTTTCAAATTCATTTCAAACTGTAGAGACCCCTAAAGACGACTGCCATCTTCCAAAGTTGCATATACCGAGTTTTTCGGGAAACCTTAAGGAATGGCAATCTTTCGCTAACATTTTTGAGACGTCAATTCATAGAAATCAAAAATTGAGTTCTTGTAAAAAGCTGCAATATTTGAAGGGTTTACTACAAGGGGAAGCGGCTGCAATTATCAGACATCTAGATATCACGGACAACAATTATGCTGAAGCATGGGAAAAATTGAAGTTACGTTACGATAAAAAGCGTCAAATCACAACATCAATAATAAAAACCTTTACTGATACTCACACAGTTGCACAACCTTCAGCAAAGCACTTGCGCAGCTTATTCGATACATTTGATGAAGTTGTACGAGCGTTACGGGCTTTAGGAGAAGACGCACAAAAAAGAGATCCATGGCTCATTCACATAGCTTTAAACAAACTCGATTCTGAGTCGAAACAGTTATGGTCCAACGAAACTACCGACATAGAATTTCCCACATTTGAATTGTTTTTAGAATTTTTGAATAAACGCTGCGATGGTTTAGAGTTGTCTACAGACCCTCTGAAGAGAACTCACATCACTAAAACATTCCATACATCATCCTCACCAAACATAAAATCTAGATTTGGTTGTTCTTTGTGTACCGGTGACCACTTACTATTTCAATGCCCTCAGTTCAGAGCACAATCACTTCAACATAGAAAAACATATGTCATACACAGTTCTATATGCTTCAATTGTCTCCGACCGGGACATTCAGCACGGTCGTGCCTTTCAAAAAATCGCTGTAGTCACTGCAAGGGATTACATCATACCCTCCTACACGGAGCACAACATGATCAGCCTTCAACTAGTGGCCTGAACGATCCAATAAAGTCTTCTGCAACCAACACTTCACATGAACCTCCAATCAACACTAACACGTTAACAACCAACGATCAAGAATTATCATCATTCAACTCCAGCATTCAACATAACGATCAGCAATCACCATATTCAACGGAATCCATATGCCTTCTTCCCACTACTTTAGCCAATGTGAAAGATAGTTTGGGAAATACTCAATCCTGCCGTGTGCTACTAGACTCTGGCTCCCAAGTGTCATTCGTATCAGAAGCTTTGGTGCACCGTCTTGGTTTAAAACGGACGAATGCACGTCTTGCAATTACTGGCATCGCGGCAACAAAAACTGGATATACAAAAGGAAAGGTCAGACTCAAAATCTCATCACAACTCTCAGAATCAAAGGCTGTAGATTTCGATGGTTACATCATAAACAAACTCACGTCCTTACTTCCTTCTACTGAATTCAACACTACCAACTGGAGGCATCTAAAGAATTACCAACTTGCCGATCCTCAGTTCAACAAACCTAGTTCTATTGACATACTACTTGGCGCAGATAAATTCTTTGAAATCTTGGAAAACGGACAAACTCATTTTAATAAGAACCTGCCGATACTGCAAAACACAATTTTTGGATGGGTAATAGCTGGCACATATTCTAAATCTTTCAATTCAGCGATCAGTTTTCACACGTCGGTTCTCTCAGACATCGATTCAACCCTCAAACTTTTCTGGGAACAGGAAGATGTTGACATGAAGGAAACATTATCAACAGCTGAAGAGAAGTTGTGTGAAGAGCATTTCCAACGGAACACACTACGCGACGAGAAGGGTCGCTTTGTTGTCTCCCTACCTTTCAAACCAAATGCTCCCACTCTAGGACACTCATTGCCAATAGCAACTAAACGTTTTTATTCAGTGGAGCGCCGTCTTCAAAGAGACCCATCCCTGAAGGAGCAATACACCAAGTTCATGCAAGAATATGCATCACTAGGCCACATGGAGCTCATCCCGGCATCAGAAATAAACGAGGACGAACATCACAAACACTTTTACCTACCTCATCATGCGGTGTTTAAGAACTCGCCCATACCTAAAATCCGAGTGGTCTTCAACGGTTCAGCCAAGACCACAACCGGTCATGCATTAAATGAAATCTTAATGGTCGGTGCAGTCGTTCAAAGGGACCTCTTTTCCATTTTAACAAACTTTAGAAAACATCAGGTTGCTCTTTCAGCAGACATAGAAAAAATGTACCGCCAAATTAGAATAGCCAACCACGATAAGGAATTTCAAAGAATAGTATGGAGAGAACATGCATCAGAACCACTGCAACATTACAGATTGTCTACAGTGACTTACGGCACATCATCAGCACCCTTTTTGGCTACAAGGACTCTACTAAAAATTGCGAAAAATATTCAATCGTCTCGTCCCGAAATTGCTGCAAAAATTAAAAATGATTTCTACGTGGATGACTTACTTTCTGGAACAGACACATATGCAGAAGCAGTTCTGCTGAAGAGGAACCTTACAGAAATTCTTGCTGAGAGCGGATTTAATCTAACTAAGTGGAAGTCTAATCATACCAGCTTAACTGACGGCACATCTACTCATAGTACAGATTCCCTTTATCACATAGATGACAACCAAAATATAGTTAAGGTCCTAGGATTAGCGTGGAATTCTTATGATGACACCTTTGGATTTCACATTTCAACGTTCAGCAACGAGCCCCCAACCAAAAGACGTTTACTGTCCGAGTCTTCGCGCATATTCGATCCTTTGGGGCTACTTGCACCAGTGACTATAACGATCAAAATTCTGTTTCAACAGCTTTGGCTTTCTAAGCTCGCATGGGATGATCCTTTACCCCCAAAACTAGCAGAACGATGGAATCAAATCAGAAGCAACCTAGCAAAACTGGCTAAAATAAAGGTACCACGTCACATACGATTATTCTCAGACAACATTCAACTCCATGGATTCGCTGATGCGTCAGAATTAGCGTATAGTGCTGTCGTATATTGTCGTACGCAAGGAGGCCAACATACATCAGTAAGACTAGTCGCAGCAAAGACAAAGGTTGCACCACTTCACCAAGTATCTCTTCCCCGTCTAGAACTATGTGGTGCTCTTCTTCTAACAAGGCTGATCGTTAAGGTCTGCAATGCGTTAGCAATACAAGATATAGAAGTGTGGTCTTGGACGGATTCTTCAATTGTACTTTCCTGGCTTTCAGATACTCCAAGACGTTGGAAATCGTATGTAGGCAACAGAACATCCGAAATATTGAAGCATATCCCGCGGAACCGTTGGAGACATGTACCTTCAGCAATAAACCAAGCTGACCAAGCCTCCAGAGGAATCAGCCCACAAGATCTACTGAAATCAGAATTATGGTGGAATGGCCTACCATGGTTATTAGACAATGTCTTCCTGGCCTAAAAATATAGAAGACTTGAATAGCACCCATCTCGAAGAGAGAAACAAGCCTGTTATTTTGAACCAGCAAGACATTTCGGAATGCCCATTATCGAAAGTAGTTTCTCGATGCTCATCGTGGACCAAGATTTTGCGTATCGTTAGCTATTGTACCAGGTTTTTAAAAAATTGTCGACTAAGAAAAGAATCACGAGAAATGGGATTGATCAAAGGACATGAATTAATGGCGGCTGAGATTCTTATCATAAGGTGGGTTCAATCACAGGTTTTCAATGAAGAAATCAAATGCTTATCAAAAAAAAAATCAAATACGGCCTAAAAGTCGGCTAAGCAGCCTCTATCCATTTCTCGACAGCAATCAAATTTTGAGAGTCAGTGGTAGGTTACAACATTCGAATCTTGATTACAGCACTAAGCATCCAGTAATTCTACCAAGTGACCACGAAATCGGAAGGCTCATTGTCAGGGAAATGCACCTGCGGTATCTACATCCCGGAATTACACTACTCATGAACATCATCAGGCAAAATTATTGGATTATCCGTCTACGAAACATGGTAAAACAAGTGACACACAACTGCATCTCTTGCTTTCGCCAACGGGCCAGAGCCACTAATCAACTAATGGGAAGCCTACCAAGTCACAGAGTCACTCCAAGTCGCCCTTTCTTAAGATCCGGCGTTGACTTTGTATCCAAGAATAAGTAGGGGTTGCAAATCTTTCAAGGGATATATTGCCTTGTTCGTTTGCTTTTCTACCAAGGCCATTCATCTCGATATTGTAACAAGTTTATCTACCGACGCATTCTTAGCTGCACTCCGTCGTTTTGTTTCGCGAAGAGGAATTCCAAGTGATATGTATTCAGATAATGGCACAAATTTTGTTGGTGCCAATCGAAAGCTAACATACACATACAATGAAGCCTTAAATATGTCTATCAAAGATCCATTAATAAATGATTTTCTTTTGCAGAACAATATAACTTGGCACTTTATACCCCCAGGCGCACCTCACTTTGGCGGCATCTGGGAAGCCGGGGTCAAGGCGGTAAAATCACACCTAAAGAGAGTCATTGGAGACAAAATACACTCTTATGAAGAAATGATGACACTACTTACGCAAATCGAAGCTATCCTAAATTCTAGGCCTCTCTGTCAAATGTCAGAGGATCCCGAGTCCCTCGAAGTTTTGACCCCGGCACATTTCCTCATTAGCGATCTACTAACATCAATTCCGGAACCAATCATACATGAGCAAAACATCACAAGACTGGGAAGGTGGCATCAAATCCAAGCCATGACTCAAGGTTTTTGGCGTCGATGGAAACGCGACTACCTTACATCTTTGCAACAAAGACCCAAATGGAACAGACGGCAACCCTCAGTAATGAAGGATGATTTGGTGATTATCAGCGAAGAAAACCTCCCTCCTACAAAATGGGCCATCGGACGTGTCATAGACGTACATCCAGGACCTGACGACATCATACGTGTGGTAACGATAAAAACCTTTAAAGGAACCTACAAACGTCCAATTAACAAGGTCATCCCTCTGCCAAAAAATTAAGGTCTGCAGATGTTTTCTTGTCTTAAAAAATTAACATTTTTCAACGCGCGGGAGAATGTTCTTGATCTTTTCAAAATTTACAAACCTAAAATTATTATTATTAATGTTCTTGATCCTTTCAAAATTTATAAACTTAAAATTATTATTATTAATGTTCTTAATCTTTGCAAAATTTATAAACTTAAAATTATTATATTTTTGTAGCCCACTGTGGTTAAATCATTTCTTATAAAAACAATTTTTTTTTGATGCCACTCTGGCCTATTGTATATTATAAAACAATTAAAATTTAACCGTTTTGTAAAAAATGTGAACTTCGGTAAAACTAAAATGAAATTTGTTGGTCACTTGATTTTTGGATTCAGACCAAGTGTGATGATTAAAAAATTATAAACGTGAGTTCTGTGTTTTTTTCTCATTGGCTTCCTCGTGCTCTTTCTTTTGGTAATTTGGGGTCGTAAAGCTGCACCTGTTAATCTAATAGTGGCACAGAAGAATTATAGTGCCAGGATTTTCATCAGGGCTAATTTGAAGTTCAAAATTAGCGGAGGATTTTACCTGCACATCATCTTCCGGGAACGAAGTTAAACCCCATCATACTGTTTTGTCCATCTTTCATTAAAAAGTTTCTCACTAAATAGTGACATGGAGAAATATTTCCGTGTGGCAAATAGATGACGACAAGGTAACTGCATCGTTGTAAAAAACCAGCATGAACATTTCTCAGTTGTCGATTCAATTGAAACTTTTTTTGTTTGTATAATACAACACTTTTTTTTGTTATTAATTTGGTCAAATTTTATTTCTGAATACCTTTCTAACTCTGGTACTAGTTTTTTAAATGCATAGTCAGTTAGATGCTGTACAAATAGATTTTCTTCTTGATTCGATGTTCTTGAAGTTACAGGCCTTTTCAGATATTTTAATGCTCTTTTAACATTCGTTTCTTGATTTTGTGAACAAATGTATTCGAAAAACGATTTACCGAAAGAGCAAAGAGTACCGTTATGGTCGCATATATTTTTAATATGACAATTAGTACTCTCTAGAGCGTTGTTTGTCAAGTGCCCAAAATTGCCATACTTCATACTGAACAGTGTCCACTCTTCTTTATTTGAATTCCAATTGGTATTGAAATATTGAAGCAATGATAAGGGTGCCTTCTGACTGAATACTTTATATATTTTTTTATAATCTTTTATAGATGCACTGTAAACCAACTGTTGCAACAGTTCTAAAGATTTTTCTGTAATTTCACTGTCCAGCTTCATGTTTTGTACAACTCGATGAAAAGTTCTCAAAGTGTGGAACATACAAAGGTAAAATATTATGGAGGGAAAAACTTCTTTAAATGCGTTTCTTTCTATCATGTCTTTGTCTCCCATCATACATTTCATCTCTTTGCATGCTTCTTCGTTAGCTTCTTTGAATGTTGCTGCAATCCATCGATATGTAGTGGCATCCTCCGATGATACAACTGCTACACCTACAATTTCAGATCTTCCAATGCTATTTTGCACTTGTAACAGGATAACCGGAAATCCTAGGTTCAACAGTTTGTATGTGGCATCTACAAACACGATTTCAGGCCATGCCGACATCGCCTCTTTCATATCAGACGTATAAAAATATAGACCTTTAAAGTTTTTCTCATCATCAACCAGTAATTCGACAGAACTTTCTAGAAAAAAAATTACGTAATTACACGACGTTTAGGTGAGATACTAGAATCAGTTTAAACGATATAGAAATTTTTGCTTATGTAAGAATAAAGTTAAAGTGGGTATGATAAATATTATAAACAAAAAAACATACTGTGTTGGTTTTGCAGGAATGTTATAAACTTTCCAAGTTCGTTATCATTCGTACTCTTATCCTACTTATATCCTTATTCGAAACTATTTTATTCTTTTTTGCCAGCTCATTTTTTAGTAATTGACCGTTTGCACCAACTTTCAGTTTTTCTATTATCTGGTTTTTTGTATCACCTGATAATCTTCGTACTTCTGTAATAACGGAGTAAAACTCCTACAAAAAAAATTATCAGAACGACCCATAGTGTTATGAACTACATTATTCCGACTACACATTAATTCTTCTACATTATTATTACTACATCTTGTACCATTTTACCTACACAAAAACTACCCTGTTATGGACCTATAGTTTCACTAGCGCTTGCTCATCAACCAAGAAGTCATACCCGTTGCAAATTATTGAAAACTATTAAACTAACTATCCCTAACTAGAACTATATTACTCTAATAGTCTACTAATTAAAATAAAATTGAATTATTTAAACGAAAATGAAAGAAATTGCTTTCTTGTTAAGCCAGTGTTTATAACTCATAGCAAAAGAAGAATATAAATTCATATATGTACAACACTGTACAGTATATTTCATAGTATACTTTTTTTAAATATCATTCTTGCAAACTTACTTTATAATTTGGAGGAGATATTCATGTTCCAATTGCACTTCTTTAATTTGTAGCTTTTTTTATCCTTAGTGAGGGCAATTTTTATAAATGCCGTGCAGCCATGTTTGTAGGAACTATATTGAAAATCACAAAATTATTATATTTTTATTTTACAAAATCATAATTCAAAATAAGACCTATACCTAGATTGTTTTTTAGTTGCTGTCGACTTCCGCACCTTCCCAAATTTGCAATGGTAATCAATATTGATGTATTCTAATTTCTTATCTAATTTATTTTTTCGATAAGAACTTTCAATTCTCGTGCTTCGACCTTTTATGAACACTTCTTTCTCTTGTTGAAAGTATTGTTGAAGATATTTTTTTAAATCTTCATAAGAACTAAAAGTTAGTCCTTCTTTTACATCCACAACTGCCAACGACGTCAACATTATTTTTAATTATGAAGAACCTAGAATTTGTGACACAAACACTTTTCGATGATAGCATATATGACTATATGACGATTGAAAAATATTTTATAGTGACTCACAACAGTATTAGCAGTTATTTAACGATATTAAAAACGTAAAAAATCAACTTCAAAATTACATACACATAAAAAATATATACACATAAACCCTGAACGACTCTCAAGCCTCACAACGTTTACACACACTTTTACTAAATCCACCAAATTTTTTTCGTATCGTGTTTCTCCTACACTTTTTAATCATTAATTTTGTCAGTCACTGTAGTTTAACTCTTTGGCAGAAATACTTAATACGTTTAGGGAACCTGCACGGATTTGAATCGATTCAAGTGAATCGTTGAAGCGGTTTAAGGTCTATTCACACATATCTTCGGAAAGGCGGGACATTCCACACATCCGACGCAGTGGGACACCGAAGTTCTCAGTAGCTTTCAGGCGTCCGTGCCACCAATATTTTTTAATCTATCCCGGGCAAATGTTTTTCAAATTCAACGGAAAATTTCATAAGAATTCAACAGAAATTTAAGCAAAGTTTATTTGAAATCCACTCAAACCTCTTTCTATGCAGTCTTTTTTTGTAGGAATTTTTTGTGGGATTTTTTTATTTTGTACATATTTGTTTTGATTTGACTTCAGTATAAACGTTCTTTCCTTCTTGGAGCTCTTAAGAGAAGGTGGTTTTGTAAAATCAAAAATTTGTTAAAGAAACGTGTAAAGACAGTTTTTGTTTTGTGAATTTGTAACGATGAACGACGAAATGTTGGTAGAGCTGGTTCAGGAGCGGCCAGTAATATACAATAAGAAGGATCCAATATATATGGACGGTGAATTAAAAAGAAGGATGTGGAAGGAAATAGGAGATAAAATGAATATCGATGGTGAGTTTTTTAAAAAAAATTGTATTTATTTATTATAAATTACATATGTATGTAGGACAAAATATTTCAAAAACAAAATTATTACTAATATGTTTATGACTCAGGGATTCGATTCAGGGTATTTTGGCATGGTACTAATCCAGCTTCAGAACAAAAAATAATCTTTGAACGACATTGAAAGCTTGTCTGGCTGTATTTCCACCTCGGTGGTGTAAGAAACTTACCCTTGTGCGCACTGGATTATATTCGTTGCCTCTTTCAATCCCACTGATAACAAGTGCGCCCTTATAGAAAATTTTGCAATACGCAGGTCGCCAAAATTATGTTGTCCACATTATGTGGTAGTGACTGAATGCGTCTATTGAAAACATTAATTTTCTGGCATACAATTCCAAAGTCATTTTCTAAGACTTCTAGCACGACTGAGACGATAATTAAAAATGCGGTTTTCATCGTCCAATTCTTGACGAGGATATGGTCGCATGATGTACGGCTTTAATGGAAATGCCTCATTACCAACTATTTCCAGTGGCAATTCGATATTTGTGCCTGGAAGGGGCGAGGTTCCACGTATTGAAAGAAGGCCCAATTCAAACGCTTTTCCAATGTTAGAATATGCCCAAATGCCCCCATCGGTGTTTTTTCTAATATCTACTGCAATACAATTGTAATTTGCATCAAACAGGGCAAGGAAAACAACTGAAAAAAATAGTTGATGAATTGGCAGTCACTGTTTGGTGGAACTTGAATACAAGCATGCTTTCCATCAACAGCGACTATACAATTTGGAAAATTCAATATGTGCTCAAACTTCTGTGCGATTCTGTTCCATTTTTCTTGTGAAGGTTCAGGCATCACTTCTTCCATTAAAGCTTTAACTATGGTATTACAAGTTTCTGTAACTACTGACTGCCAAGTTGAGTTGCCCAGCCGGTAGCTAAAAGATATGGTTTTGAACGAATCTCCTGTGGCCATATACCTAAAATACAAAAAAAATACTTAAGTAAAAAAGTGTAACACCATTTACAAAATTATTTGTGAACAGAATATTAATTTTTAGGTGGCAAATGTAAGGCAAGGTGGAACAACATACGGGACAACTATAGAAAATCATTGAGTAAAAGGAGAACAATAAGTGGTCAATTAGCAAAAAAAATAAACCGTACAGATACGAGCAGCACCTTGAATTTTTGAAGGAATATATGGATGAAAGAGAAACGAAAGGGAAGATTAAAATATCTGCAGACCAGTGAACTTGATGCTGACAACAAGAAACAAAGAGAAACTGTGGAAACAACAGACAAACTGGTTTCACCAAAACGAGGTGCAGCCAGCCAGCAGAATTTTGAAATTATGAACGATACGCCAACGGCTTCAGTTCTCATTCCTACACTGTAAAAAATGGTTCCTCATACCAAATATGAATCGTTTAATTCAAGTACCTCATGCGTTTGGATACAGACAAACGTTCTATACGATTGGATCGAACGCCCTCTGGGTTTGAAAACTATTCCTGATTCAAGAATCAGTTTCTTTCGCTAAGAAACCCAAATGTTTGAGGGAACTATATGATATTCATTTAAAAAAGTAAGCGATTTAAATACAGTTACGTGTAATTTGCATAAAACCAAAGTCAATTGGAAGAAATTAAAGTGTTTTGAATTAATGTTTAAAATTATTTAACTAGAACGATGAAATTCTTAGTGTAAATGAATAATACGCTATTTCAATTATTTTTATGCCTTAATTCAATACCTATCATGTATTTAAGAAAAACTAAAAAAAGGACTAGATTGAGAGCTAGAATAAATTGAATAAAGTAATTGGAAAATTTGAAACAAATTAATATAAAATCAAATTAAGTAATTATATTGTTTACTTAAAGTTATAAGTTAACTTACTACAATTATACTTTTATTTGTTCTAAACAAGTTAACATATTTCATAGAAGATCACAATTACTTTAAAAGAATTCTTCTTGTTTATTCTATAGGTACATATGGATGTTAATAATATTTAAAGGAAACGCATTGTAATCGTAATACATAGCTATTTATTGGTATGAAAAATTAGATCACAACAAAATATAATTCGAAATAACAGAATATTTTACATTATACATATTAATTTTTCAAAAAACATTTTTTCTCAACTTTCTCTAAGAAATTACATAATTACATCCGTTGGCAACTGCGTATTCATCTTTTGGCTTGCGGTCTGTTAAATCATCGTAATTAACAATATCCCATATCCTAGTGCTGTTCAGTAAATAAGCATGATAATGTTCATCAAAAGTACCTACTATTTAATCGCAAAATAATAAATAACAATTTTTCTTTATAAATCAAAATATATTTAATTTTACCAAAACTATTTGAATCATTAATTTTTATGATCATTTCGTTCATATATTTGAAACTATTTACGCTGACCCAAGAAGGGTAAGTGCATTCGATACTTGAATCTAATTTTGTAAAATTATTACTTTTAAATTGATTATACTCTTTAAGGTCTGCGAATCTGATTTTTGTTGATGGACCAACTGAAATCGTGGGCTTTGAAAAACCTCTTTGAGAAATTATTTTTTCGTTTAAAATATATTGACTTATTATTGCGAGACTATAGCATATATTTTTACGGTTTTTCATAATTTGCGCATAATTATGTAAACTACGATGATTGGCTTCGAATCGCATACAAGACAATGGCCACAATGGGCCTACAGCTTTAAGAATTCGGGGATAGTGTAACATAAAGTGAAATTTAGGTTTTAAATTTTCCTTGAATAACTTTAAATACATTCTATGATGTTCGGATACAAGTTGTTTGAATATTTCAATTGTTACATCATCAATAAAGTCGCTGAATAAAATGCTATATATTTGTTTTAATTTTAAAAATAGCTTCCAAGTTTGATTATTATGAGGAATTAGGTGGCCAATCATTAAACTCAATAAATTTATTAAAGTCATCATTTCAGATGAACTGCAAATGGATAAACCGTTTTTCAAATTATTTATGGTAAATGGTGGCATATTTTTATTTGAAACATTACGACCGAAATTGAACATTTTTACTCTATTATTTAAGTATAATAATGTTAATTGTGAGTTTTTTGCATTTATTAAATTGCCAATGATCATCGGAATTTCGTATCTTAAGACACATTCTAGAAAATCATGCATAATATCAGCGTAAATATTTTTGGTAACATGAAAATTTTCTAATTCGTTAAATAAGCATTTTCGTTTGATACCCAAGTTTTGACTTTTTAAATCTGTTTGGTAATTATCTATTGTGCGAATAGCTTCAATATTTTCATGTGTTTGGTTTTGCATTATATTTTTCGATTCTCGACAAAATCTACAATAATGGATAGAATTAAAGCTTTCATTTAGACCTAACATTAAATGTAAACCTAAATTATCACCACAAATTATAGCAACGGTAAAATATACTTTAATTACACCTTTCTCAGTCTGAATTTCAAGGCCTTCATTTTCCAAGTATTTCAATTCATCAATTAAAGGTTCAAATATTCTTTCAAAATTAGAATTTCCGAATTCGTTCTCTTTTCGGTCGAGTGTTCTATGAATTAAAGCTAGAAAAATATTGTCAAGTTTGGATGCATATTCTAAGGGTATAGACGTAATTTTATAATAAATTACTCCTACTTTATCAATGGCAGTATGTGAACCCAAAGGGTTATTTACTTCTAAATCGTCGAAATAGATAGATAACGGAATTAATTTTGTGTTTAAAAATTTCAATTTTATTTCTTGCCAAAGACTTCCTTTTAAAAAACAATCAATTCTGTTATTACTTTCATTTTCTTTCTTAGATATATAATCGTCAATACAATTATAAGTGTTCTCTAATTCTAGATATTTTTTCAATACTTGACGCATTGGAATTATTTGGCAAGAAATTTTTTGTATAACATGAATATTATTTTTACCTTGTATTTTTTGAGTAAGATCTGTATTTATTGTGATTGGTTGTGGCTTAATGAAAGAGCCATTCTTTAAAAAACACTCTTTTCGTAAATATTCTGTTTTCAAATTGTCAAAAGGATTTGCAATGATATTTAGCATTTCATCTAGATGTGGATCAACAAATTTTTTTTTTAAAACTTCTTTTATTAAATGAAGACCGCATGATTCAAACAATTCTGATGTCCAGTCTACTATATTCTGTATGGTGGATCTTGCTATATTAGGGTTTGAGTGTAGTTTTGCGAGAAAAATAATTGAAGCGTTGCGTATTGACAGTTTTAAGTCATCCAAAGTCATTTCGTGATTTTTTGATTCAGATGAAGGTTCATCATTAGTTACTTCGTAATCGTCAGTATCTGTGGTATTATTTAGTACACTAGTAGATTCTGTCGGAATATTGAAACTATTATTATTATTATTAATATTATTATTACTACAACTACTACTTGTGGCTAATTGATGTTTATAACGATAATGCTTTTTTAACGAATAATAGTCATTAAGAAGTCGTAAACAAAATGGTTGGCGACACTGAACAGATCTATTGAACGAATAACTGTGTTTTAATTTACAATGATCAAACAGCTGAATCATTACCGAGAAATGACAATTGCAATACGGACAAATTAAATCCATAATAAACTTAAAAGATCAAATATAGAACATAAATATTTAATAGTATGAATTTATGATGAAGAGTTCACTAAATCAATAATTTTACTAACATGTGCAATATTTTCATCAAAATCAGTCTCAAATTTGAAAATACCACGTTGTAAAAAATGCCAGATTTGTTTAGATTGTGGAGGAAAACTTACATGCCAGGCATAGAATATTTTAAAACACGTAGCGAGCGCTGTAAGAGGGGAATTAAAACGATACAGAGGTTTATCAAGAACGACTATAAAGTTATTAACATTCCTTAACGTATTTCCAATTCCAAGTATGTATGGTTGCACAGTTGTGTTTTTCTCACTCATCTCATTGATTTTTTCATTGTGAATCTTTTCAATATCTCCAGCATCCTACGGAAACATGATTTTCAATAAATATAATAATAAGTTACAGTAAAATACAGTAACGTTAAAATCAAGTCAATTAGAATACAAATAAGCTGAATCATTACAATATTTAAAATATTATAAAATGTTCGGTAAATGTAATTATAATATTTTTTATTAATTTGCACGCGGTTAATCATTGATACATAGAATAAATAGTATAATAATTTTGAGCAGCTTACTTTAACATGTACTACAAATCCTCTTTGACTTTCCAATACCGATGGCTTCCAGTAATTATCGTTAAATACAGACACACCAGCTCGTGGAGGAACAGCATAAGGTAGTAGCAATATTTGTGCAAACTCCTTCACATCTATTAGAAAATGTTTCAATGAAAAATAATAATAATCATCAATTTTCATTTTTCTAACTTACATGGATCAGCTTCTTCGTCATCAATTATGCTCAATAGTTCTTTTTCGTTATCAGTAGGTTTTTTTTTATACTTTATAGTTACTTTTATCAATTTTGTAATGAAAGGATCCCAGTTTTCGTAAAATTTTGCTGCGGCAGTTGTATACAACTCGTCAAAATCTATATTTACTAAAGAGTAACCTTGAGCTTCATCTATTAAAACTGGATATTTCCTCAAATAATTATAAACATTTCCTTCCTCTTTCAGTAACGCATCACGACGAACTTTTACAGTTTTTTTCCAATGAGAATGAATGTTGGCGAAATCACGATTGTGTTGAAGCCAATGTAAACTGTCGAGTACGTCTTCAGCTGAAATAAAATATGTAAAAAGCATATTTTTTTATAATTTAACTTCATTTTGTATCATAGAAACACCTTAATATATGTTCGTAAGTAATATTTACCTATTGGTTCAACGTTTTCATCTTCTTCAATTGGTGGAAGTTGGTTTTTACGTCTAAATGTACCCAATAAGGTTGCAAAAAGGGTTTTTTTTATTTTTTATTTTGTCGTACAATCGACCTCTTGGTTTTATGCTTTTGTTGTTTTTGCTGAGTCTTTTAAGTACGCCAGGCCGAAAATATGTTTCAAATTTTTCGTTTGGAAATAATTTTACAATTTGATTAGTTATGTCAACATAATCTTGTATTGTAAATTTGCTAGAAATAGAAATTACAATTGACAAACATAAAAATACAATTAAAATCTACCTATAGCAACTAGTTACTAAGTCACTAGCAATACAGTCACACAGCAAAATTGAAGTTTTGTCGGAAAGTCGTTTATTTCTTTTATATTCAGCAATGATACCACTTCCAAAGTTATTTTTATTCGTTAATAAATTAACTAAATAATCATTTTCAGTTTCAATACGTTTCCGATAATCACTTTCTCCCGAAAAAAAACGTTTTTCCTGTGCTGTATTACCGGAATTATTATTCTCATTAAGTACACCACGACTCGGGCCTGCCTCAGGATCCTATTTATTCACCAATGGAAATAAAAAATCATTAAAATCATTCGAATAATAATAAAATTAAACTATCTATACAGAGTAAATATCAAAATTATATGTGGTAATCGAAGTTATTATTAAATTAAGTTATGTCTATTGAGAGATTTTGAAGGAAATATTATAAAATGAAACCTTACAATTATTGATTGATTGCTATTGCAAGATCCAAATGTATTTTTCCACTTCTCAATAAATTTTATTCGTTTACCGATGATAGGAATCAACTCTTTAATTAAATCGGCTGACAAAGATTTAAAAGTGTCCAATGTTATTTCTTGATCTATAAAAAAAATCCGTTATATATGTACATAAAACTTTATTGTTTATCAATTATTCTGTACAAAAGTAATTATTGTACTATAATAATAATGGGCGCATCCAGCGCACTCAGCGGAAAAGCCGGTTAGCTGAACACCACAGCGTAAAAAGTAACTACTAAGCGGTGTGTGTCGACTGGATGGGATAGCTGAGAAATTTCCCAACCGTTGAGCCAAGCTGCTTAGTTCAACTAGCCATCCAACGAGCTCAGCACTTACCCGCTGCTCAGCTGCTGAATGCGCTGAATGCGCCCATTGAGTATTTCAATAATGAACAAATGAATGTCAAGTTAATTTTGTAAAAAATTACGACTATGTAATGAATAATCATACCGATAATCTTAAAGAATATAATTAATTACAAAAGCTCACCTGCAAACAATTCCACTAAATCCGCAAAGCCCCAATCAATCAAATATTGTTTAGTATCTTCATCTGCCATTGTAGAAGCTAATTAAGATTGGAACAAAAACTAAATAGGTGGTATTCAATAATCATCAACTTACTTATTTGTTCATGTAAAACAGTATCAGCACAACTATAAAATCACAGAACACAACAAAAACTCATGAAGCACTGGACACTGCGTAAGAAAACTAAGAAATGAATCTACGCAGACTTTACACAAATGCGTTTAGGAGACTTATGTATAATGCATACTACGGAAGTGTATCGGTGTTCTGAGTCAAACGTCAAACGCAACGCAACACTTCATTTTTGTTTTCACTAATACATAAATTAATACTCATGATTTCAAAGAAACGACCATGAAAGAATCAAATTTCTTTCAAATGCGAGTGACTAAAACTAAAATACTCTTTAATTGTTTATACTACAATTTAAGAGAATATTTGATGCAGTGATATGAGTTTCTTGGTCCAAGAAACTATTCGTTTTCTTCAATACGGCTCATTATTGTTATTTGAAAGAAAATATTTTGATGTGTTTGATGCAATCAATTGTTATTGTTCATTTAATAAATTAAGATATTTAATCCAAATAATTTCTTGTATTATATGAAGTATTTCTTGTTTTATTGAAAATTTTGAACTTTAGTATGAATCACAGAATAGTTTTACTCGATTATATTACTACCTAAGCCCAAGAAAATTGAATTTCTTAACACAAACAACTTAATTTTGAATCAAACGATATGTGTTTTACACAAAAAAAAACCTGTCAAACCCCACAGGCGTTTGACTCCAGATTCCTATTTTTTACAGTGAAGCCTATCCGACTGTCTGCTAAAAACGAGCAGCCTCTGTTCGTTGAGGAACCACCAACAATATTAAATTCAGCGCTATGGCCAATTGGTGCATTCCACAAGGGAGTGTAGCGGAAAAACAAGAAAAGGTCTCTAAGTAAAAAAAAACGCACGTGGCTTTCTCTTCACAATTTCTATATTAAAACTCCAGGTACAAATATTAAATCAAAAAAAAATTAACGAGAAAATTCCCATGCAATTTCTGAATTGAAGAAACAAATAATTACACAAAATTCAATTTATTTTATTTTTGCTAAAAAATTATCCTCTTATACTAAAAGTTACTAATAAAAAAAAATATCCAAAAAAAAGGTAATTCGGCGAGACGAAGTTCAAAGGAGCCGTTGAAACGTTAGAAATCACCATCACCAAAAACAAAACTGAAAAGGCCAGAACCACATTTCTTTTTAAAAAATGTCCCCAAAGGGCATTACTTTTTACGCATATGATCTTCAGCCTAAATTTGAAACGCAAGTGCCTGCGGCCTGTTGATGTGCCTTCTTTTATAATCCTGATGTCCTTGGTCGATTTGGCAGCGAATTCATAATTTGCACTATCGATGTTCTTCTCCATCCATAAATTATGGTTTCTCATAAAATTCCTTTTCAAACGAAACCATTTGTTTTATTTGATGCATAATTATTAACAATATTCAAAATTGCAGTCTTCCATATTTTTAAATATCGTTATTTTTTATAATTAATAATTTATTGCAGTTGCCATAACGTCGATGCGGCAGGATTTATAAAATTTCTTTATCGACATCCTTTAAGGATATTGCATCCCTTTTCTCTTTCCCACTCATTGGGCAAATTAAATTTATTAAAATTTTAAATATTTCGCTAAAGGGGTTTTTGTCCCTTCAATCTGGTCTTGCTTCCCTTAATTCGCCTCACTGGGCAGCTGATTGTCGTCATAAATTATGAATGACAGTTCGCGTTTGTTTGTTTTTCGGCCTTCGCGGCGCGGCTCGCTTATGTGTTGGTTTCGCGCGTTTTTAGTGTTTAGGTAGCCGATAATGTTAATAATACTATGCAGGTAAGTGCCCTTTAATGTTTTTGCATGTTTTGTATTAGTTTTATTGTGTAATTCGGGAAAGTTTTACATTTTTATGTTTGTTGTCGCCAACTGTCAAAGTTGGGTTAAAATTCCCTTTTTTACGTTTTAATTCTTTAAATTCCATATTAATTTTATATTGCCCTTTCGTAGGGACTTATGATGTTTGTTTTTTATTTATGGGTTAACCTGTGCGTATGAAGTTCAGGTTACAAGGGACTTTTTAAATTTCATATGTAGTTGTTGTTGTTTTTGTTGGTTACGTCAAAATTCAATTTTACTTATATTTTCAATTCAAATTTTTTATTATTCTATTCATTTTCCTTATTTCTATTAATTCAATTTATTATTATTTCTTTTTAGATATATACATTCAATTATTTTGGACCATTGGATATGGTGGACCTTTAGGGAAGTATTTGGTGTTATATATGTACATTGTTTACTTGGTGATTTGTTTTTTTATTTTATTTTAGCTTTGCTGTGTGGAACAGTCTTCCCCCCGTTGAACACCCTTGTTCAACAAACTGCGAACAACGCCTCTCTTGTGGTAGTGGAAGAAAACTAGACTGCCATCGGATTTTAGTTTAAGCCGCACTTGGTATCTTTCAGGTAGATTAATCGTTTTTCCTTCTTTTTTGATTTGGAGAGTGCTTCAAAATTGATTCGTTTCAGCACGTCTCGAGTGAGAAAATTTTCGACGCCCTCTCTGGTGGTGAACTTTTGATGCGTGTTTTCTATGCGCGTCTGGAGTTCCTTTAAGGAAGTAGTCGGCCTCAAAAGATGGAGAGATGGTTCTGCTGCCCCATTGATTATGGCTGGCTTGGACAATGTTGGTGTGGTGTGCGTGGTGTTTTTGAGGTGCCTTGTTGGGTGATCCTTTGTGATGGCTTTGGATTGTTGGTGTTCAGCATCCCGATTGTATGTTGCTGCATGGGGTTGAGACGACCTTCTGAGTGATGATCCTTTCCGGTTCTTTGTCTCTTACGTGATGGCTCCATGTTATTCCAACCAATTTTACACACTGAGTAATCAAACTTTGTGTGTTCAGGTTATTATAGTACTGATCTCGGCTTTGCATGACTGGTTACAAAAATCCCCACCACTTTGTGTAAAATTCTTCATGTATAAGTTAATTACTTTATTATCATTTAAACTGAAATCACTCGAGGAGAATTGTTTTAAAAAAGTCTTCAAGCTTTTTCCTCTACATCGAGAATATAGAAACACACAGCAATAATGTCCACAGGTTGATGAAAGCAGGCCTTGTAATCGTTTCTTGTTATTTAAAAATGTGTTTGAATTAGCAAGTAGGAATTTTTGGAAAAAGTTCTTGGTGGGATATCTTCCAAACGAGTCAAAGTACTCTGCAGGACCCTGTTTAGGAAAGTAAAATGCAACCCAATGAGTCCCACCTTTATGTGATGGATCCGTATTAGCTATGACGCATGCGGGTTTTTTTATTTTTTGTGGTAGATGGTTGCAGGGGAATACTCCTCTAAAAAACTTGTTTGTTACGCGATTATTTGTCAATGCAGCTGCAAGCTCGATCGTGTTCATTCTTGTTCACAGGTAAATGTTGCCTCTAGATCAATGACCTTGGTGAGAGATGTAACGTAGTTATTTATAAACTCCTTAGTTGATGTACCACGAACAAAGATTGTCTTAAATTTCGCTAGAGTTTTTATAAGGTCTTCATCTATCCGTTTTAGTTCAAGGTTGCCAAATTTAGTTGATTGTTGTTGCTCGTTGCATTCTGTACTAGATGTTGGATACTTAAACATTATTTCCTTCGCAAAGGTTTTATTTTGCGCAGTGAATCCAGCTAAAGAGACTTTTTTAAAGAAGGTATATTCACCCCCGCAAAAGTATTCCACATTAATTAAACAGCTCATTGTTACCGTAATAAAGCAATTTGTCAACTAACAGTTTGGTTGCACGTAGTCGCCTTATATAGATTTAAAAATTTGTGTAAACATTTCGATCCTTATCAATTTCAATGCTTCCATCGTACTCAGCATATACAATGCATGTCACACTATTTTGTAACGCGTCTCTAAATTTGCCTTCAACTCGTACTGTCCCTTGATTTAGTAAATTGCCGCAAGTCGCGTTATATTAATTGTCTGTGGTTAAATCGAAAGCAAGAAGAAAACACCCTTTGTCGAATAATTTCTTGGATATTTGATGACCTTTATCGAAATAATGAATACCTGTTCCTCTGAATAACGTATTGTATCCGCGTGTACTAATCGGATTATCCTTAGAGTAGTCAAATTCGAGAGGTTGATTTGGTATCTGTACGCCATTTACTGATAAATTGAATCTGGTAATGTTGTTGTTTTTAAAGTTGAAGGGGTTCTTTGTCCTTCTGCCCGTGTACGCATCATTGTCCACCATACCAAAAATTATTAAGTTCGGTAACTGTCCGATGACGATATTATCCAGTGAAAGTGTAAATGTGTTTGCGGGAATAGTGTAGCTCTTAACCTCAACTCGTTTGTATGGATATATGGCATTTGAACGCTGTAGAACTGTCTCATGTGCTAATAAAATATTCGGGTTGACTGTTACGTGATTCATGTACATGGTCTCATCCAGGATTTTTAAGTGTGGTGAGTCATCGCCAGCCTTGGATAAAATATAAAATTCTGGTTTTTCAAGCGATAAAACTACACGTAAATCGACACCGTTTAATAGCAACTTATCCTGATTAAGCAAATCAGTATGAATTTTCCCCATCAGTTCAACTACATTACTTTTATTGAAAAGTTTCTGCCGATCTAAATAGCCTTGATGTAATTCAGCGACGGGTTTATCGATATCTGCAATTTCCGTGTCATCTTTGTCAAGATACCAACCGACCGACTCCAAATGGGTTGATGCAGCATCTTTACCATAATTTAATAAATTTTCAATATAAGCGCGATAATTGTAATTGTGGTCGGTTTGAGCAATTGGTTTCCCATTCAAATATACGGTGCACTGGCGAAATATGGAGTGTAAAATGTTGTTTATTAAACCTGGAGCATCACCTTCTTTTGAATAAAGTACTTCTTTCCCATCTTTTATTTTTATTAATTGCAATTTTAAACGAAGATAGATGCTAGATAAATCTCGGTATGTATCTCCATGACCCAAGGTTACAAACTCTAGAACGGAGGAGTTGTCTAGTGAGGCTATTGGCTTATATGCTACTTCTTCTGTTTTCAAAATATTGCTTTGAACTGGTGGTGTGGAAAAAAGATCCAATTCCGATTTCATGCATTCTTTATAAGACATTATGTTTATTACTTATCAAAAATGTCCAGTATACGTTTACGTATCTTTCGTTTTGTTTTCAAAACTCTTGCTTTTATTCCTTTTCTTTGATTTTTAGTTTTGCAATTTCTCGTGCGTTTAGGTGTTTTGCCACGTCTCCTGCGTTTAAGAGCTGGTTTTATATGCAAGGTTGTAAACGGATTCGGTCTTTTTATACCTGCTCCACTCATACCGTCAAACACTTTATTTATACCTTTCTGAGCTAAATCCTGGGCAGCAAGTCTACCGTGTTCTTTTAAAATATCTTTAAGGGCCGTTTTGTTCACTCGGAGATAAATTTATCTCTGGGTTAATTCCAGGGTTATTCCAAAATTGCATTTGTTCACTGCGAGTTAAGAAATTTATTCGTTTCTGCGCATGTCGGAAATATCTCTGAGTTAGCTTAACCCCGGGAATAGTTAACTCATGAAATCGGCTGGATAAGCCTCTTAAC
This sequence comes from Thereva nobilitata, assembly GCA_963855945.1. Classification (NCBI taxonomy): domain Eukaryota; kingdom Metazoa; phylum Arthropoda; class Insecta; order Diptera; family Therevidae; genus Thereva; species Thereva nobilitata. Next base: position 74,840,817 of record OY979695.1, read on the forward strand.
TCAGACTTATCCCCGAGTTATTCTCATTTTTTATTTTTTCACGAGTTTACATGTCATTATTGTAATTGTCAACATAACGCAGTGTGCACAGGAAAACAAACTAATAAAAATGAATCGTTTCGAGAGATTATGGGAACTTTTAGACGACGACGACGAAATGAATTTGGTGGCGGAACGTCGGCAGTACACAATGCAGGAACGCATTGGATTAGAAAAATGGGACGACGTAGATTTTTTAGATCGTTTTCGTTTGACAAAACACACGGTTGCCCGGGTGCTTCAGCTTATTGAACCATCTCTACGGCATTCGCACGAAAGGTGACATGCAACAAAAAAATTTAAATGAAATTTATTAATGGTTATTTTTACATTAAAGAATTAAATTCTTCTGTAACTTCGACCCACGCTTTCTGCGCTGCGTTATTGGATACCGAGTCTGCCTTTCGGTACTCTAAAATATGCAACTGACGCAATATGCATTGCAGGAGCAATCTCTCGTCTTCTACTGAATAATTTGCGCATCGGCCACGCTTATTTGAGCTGGCTTACATTTTTTTTCTGGTTCTTCTTATCAAAACAAAGCTAAAAATGCATATCACAACCCCTACCTTGTTGATATTTTTTTTATACCGATTTTTTAATTGTTTACTTTTACAATAAATTGCCATTTTAAAGTAAAAATTCAAACTGTTCCAATTTTTCCAACTTCTTCCAAACCTGCCGAGTTACAGATCAAATTGAAGCTCGATATTTGGACTTATCAAATCTGACATAAATAAATTTTTTGTTGCTTACCAGAGGGCGCTGTCTTGTCAAAAAGCCAATATGTAACAATCAATCGAGATGAAATCATAACATTCGGACTTCCTCGCGTACGAGCACTTTGTTTTTCGCGGAAAGAGTGCAAAGTTTTGTTTTCAAATTATGCCGTTCCTGGTCCTGATAAGTCCAAATCTCGAGCTTCAATTTGATCTGTAACTCGGCAGGTTTGGAAGAAGTTATGGAAAAATTAGAACAGTTTAAATTTTTACTTTAAAATGGCAATTTATTGTAAAAGTAAACAATTAAAAAATCGGTATAAAAAAAATATCAACAAGGTAGGGGTTATGATATGCATTTTTAGCTTTGTTTTGATAAGAAGAACCAGAAAAAAAATGTAAGCCAGCTCTGCGCGTTTGACACCAAAGGGAGTTCCCTTGTGAGTATAAAGCCGAGATAAAACGTGAACAAATCGAAATTTTTATTCCTTAGTTTATGCCTTTGGGATAAATTTATCCCGGAGTTAGCTAGCTCCGAGTTAACTCAGGTTTATTCCCCTAGTGAACAAAATGGCCCTAACTGATTTGTTGTTGATGTTTTTATCTTGTATTATAGCTTGCCCTGTTTTTACAGCCTGTTGTGCCAATGTTTTTAATCCCGATGTAGCTAGAGGTTTTAAGTGTCGAAATAACGCACTGAAAAAGCTACCGATACCTCTTCCACGTTGATAAATAAGTGGACCACGATATAATTCTCCGATATCTGACAGACCGCGGCCGCTTTGTATTAAATAATAACGCGTATAGTAGGAATTCATCTCGTAATTCTATTTATACTATGCAAAAACAAGTTGTTGTGTGAATATTTATAGTTTTTATTGTCTCTTAAAATGCAGCATTACATATGTAGGGATAATACTTGTTTTAAAGTCAGCTAATTCACCTTGATGGTCAGTTATTTTTATAGAAATACTTTCGATAAAAGTTTTTTCGATAGGACAGTATTCTATATGTTCAAATCTTAATATAGTACCACACTCTTGAATCGGTAAAATTCGTAGATATCTTACTAGTTTATCGCCTATAGCTCTAGGTTGAATAATATCAGTGTATATATGTATTATATTCTTCTCAGAGCAATCTTTTATAGTTTCTTGTGTACCTCTTGGTAATCGCTGTGTCAATTCTCTAATTGTTGTATCGAGAGAATTAATTTTTTCCATTATTGACCTGTGCTCTTGTTGTAATCCCGCTGTGTCAAATGACTCTTTTATTTCTGCCAACAATGCATCAGGATTACGCTTGTTTTCAGGTGTTTGGAGAAATACATCTGTGATGAAGTTTGAAAGATTATCTATGTTTGTATTAATTGGTACTGGTGTGGATAAATAGTCGCCTGAGCTTTGTTTCTCATATGGGACTTGCAAAATTTCACTGTTTTTAGTTATTTTCCGTTGCTCGGGTGCCTTTGCGTTGAGTGAATCTTTCTTCAGCCTATTCAATATTTCGAAAATTGTATTTTTAATTTCAATAATTCGTTTATGTTTTTCTTCTTCGCTAAGCTTTTTATCGTCAAAGTGTACATTGGCTAAAAGCAATGTCATGAGATCTTTAACATTCAAGTGTGAGGGTAGTGGTTTTTTTATTTTTATCGTAACGCCCAATTCCTCTAAACGGAGTTCGAACACACCATGCTCCTTTTTACCAGCTTTTTTCTCTTTATTTTCAGCTGTTTTTATGCTAGCCGGTGGATGTGTGTAGTTGTCTATTGTACCCTTCAAAACGGGGTGTTTTCTATTCTTCCTAGGAACTTGACCAAATACATCATCAACAAAATCTTCAATTGATTCATAGTTCTTATATTTTAAAATAACGTTTTCTGAAGTGTTTTTTCCTTGATATATGTGCAGTATGTATTCGTCTGGCTCATGCTTATACTTTATTTCAGGGATAACTTCATTAAAGTGGTCATCTTCTAACCGATTCCACATTTTCGTTTTAACATCATTCAAGTACATGGTATACCATGAAGGTGTAACTGCATTATAAAATGTTAGTAAAAATGCAGAAAGATTTATTTGCCCAGCTCTGTAGCTAGTTTGTTCAAGATTTTCTGGCGTCCATTCAAGTTTTACATTTTCATTTATTTTGATGCTAAGTATTTTAAAATCCTTTTGATGCTGCTTTCTAACTTCCTTTAACTGGTCGTCTGCGCGCCTCACTCTTTTAGGCGCATTTCCTTCATTGCTGGAGATTGCACGTTTTGTTATTTCAAAATTTGGTAGTGAAATTTCAGTTATTCCGACACGCCAGTTTCCATTAAATTTGCATGGTTTAGCAAGTGCATTTGTAAAAGCCGATAGCGTATTTTCCGGGTAAAATTGCATAGAGTTATTACTCAAAAGACAAACATAGAAATCATTTTCTTTTATATCCACTGGCATTTTTTTTTAAAGTCTTACCCAAGGAATGTCCGAAGTACTTTTTGGTTTATCCTTTGGGTTCTTCAAACGTTCACTCTGTCTAACACCGAGCTTGCGCACAGGAAATGAAAGCGTATATTGACCAGATTCTAGGTCAGAGGGTCTTAATATAGACTGTTTCTGGACTGATTTTGTTTGTTTTCCACTTTGTTCTAATTCTTCTATAACATCGTTAGCTTCATCGACAGTCATATTCATTGGTACAGTATATTGTGTTATACCATCTTCACCCGTAATTATTTTATAATCCTTTTCACGTGCGTTAGGTGCAGATGCTGTTCTTAGTATTTTTAGTGGCGGTTTTAGCGTTTTTGCTATACCACTAGCTGATAATCGTCTTTTTGCAGCTGGTGATAAAGATCTTCTTGGTGGTGTTATACTACCTGCTTCTTCAAAGACTTCTTCGTCTAGAAAATCCATTGTTGTTGGTGAAGTCTGTGTTAACACATCATTTTTAAAAATAAATTTCGTTTGTGTGGCACTATCTCTTAAACTTTTTTGCTCATTGAATAAATTTGTTTCTTTATCAAGCATTCGTTTGGATTTCCGATTGTGATTTAAAAATGAAATTAGTTGATTTCGATAGCTATACCATTTTTCTGAATCACTCATGTCTTTATTTTGTAATATTTTATTCATTGCTCTATCAAAAATGGACTGACTTGCAGTCATTTCAATTTCATCTTTAAGTTTGTTGTAAACCTCTGGCGACAGAAGTAGCATCTTGTTAAGTCCATTATTTCTATGCATATTTTTCAATCAACGACCCGATAACTCCCGATAATACACTTCCTAATAAAACTGGTAAAAACCCTCCTCTCTGTACTAGTATTTTACGTTGTTTAGCAACAGACCTCTTTGCGCAAATCAACTTACGCATATCCTTTTTATACCTACACAAAGAGTTGTAGATATTTCCATGCGGCATATGGTTACCTTTTAAGGTGTTGAGTGTAATTTCACAAAGTGTTTTTATAACCTCGGGGTCAGCATTTTGTATGATGGACTTTCTTAGATTCGGTTTAGCCTTTTTAAGCACATATAGCATATGCTTGTTGTCCCTTAATCGTTTCATTCGTGATGCCATTCTTACCATTTAAAGAATTTTGCGGACAAAAACAGGTTACAAAGTGTTTATTAAATATATCAGTACGAAATCTTAAGACGTCGTTAATGTCTTGAGTTAAATCAATTAGCAAATACCCGTAAGGCATTTGAGTTATCTCTTTATATATTCTCACAAGTTCTAAACTATTTTCTGGGTAAATTTGTCGGGCCAGATGGGTAAATTGGCTTTTATCCCGGGGGTTTTTAAATACAACAAGATATTTACAATTAAGCGATATGTCACGACTGAATTTTCCTTGATGAAATACGTTTTGTGTCACAAGAATTACTGAGAAATTACGATGATGAGACCCCTTAGTGAAGAGTTCACAAACTTGTTTACTAAACGCATTTAACATCATGTCATCTATAACAATCAACGTTGGTTCGTTTACATGATTTACAAACTCCTCTGGTATAGCATTTAAATATTCAATGTTTTGTAGTTTGACATCCGTTGGCAGTGCACCATGTTCTGCATTACACCATATAATTTTTTTAATTTGCGGCTGTATAAATATCTGATTAGTATTAAGAAGATTTTTTATAAATGTTGTTTTCCCACATCCCGAAGGCCCCGCAACCATCATTGTAAATGGGTGATTAAACTTGATCATTCTTGCTTTGTATATAAACCGGTTATTCAACCTCGGGTATTTATACATTCGCTACAATGAGTAGAAGACAGATAATCAACGAACTGCATAAACCAGTTAGAAAAAATTTTAAACGCCGGCATGTCACTACCAAAGGTATAGATGATTTGTGGCAGGCAGACTTGGTCGAAATGGGCTCTTACTCATCAGAAAATCAAGGATTCCGTTTTCTTCTCACTGTCATTGATACTTTTTCAAAATATGCATGGACACTGCCTTTAAAATCCAAAAAGGCATCAGAAGTTGTTAAAGCGGTGCGGTCGATTTTTAATACAGGACGCATTCCAAGAAATTTACAAACCGATGGTGGAAAAGAGTTTTTTAATAAACCATTTCGTCAGCTGATGAAAAATTACGAAATAAACCATTATTCCAGCTACAGTACTTTGAAAGCCTCAATTGTAGAAAGATTTAACAGAACGTTGAAAAATATGATGTGGAAAGAATTCAGCATGAATGGCAATTACCACTGGATTAGCATGTTGACCAAGTTAACAGAGGACTACAATACAACAAAACATCGTACGATTAAGATGACACCTGTAGATGTTGGGCCGCATAACGAAAAACGTTTATTATTATCTGTGTATAAATACCCTAAAATAAAATCAAAGCCGAAGTACAAAGCAGGTGGTTTTGTTCGTATAAGTAAACATAAACATGTATTCGAAAAGGGTTATACACCTAATTGGTCCACAGAGATATTTAAAATAAAAGAAGTTAAACCTGTTTACCCGACAACATATATTCTCGAAGATTACCAAGGAAATACAATTCAAGGCAGATTTTATGGACCAGAAATAGCTCCTGTGAAAAACCCTGATGTTTATTTAGTAGAAAAGGTTATAAAAAGACGCGGTAATAAAGTTTTAGTGAAGTGGCTTGGTTTTCCATCAAAACACAACACATGGATTAATATAAAAGACGTGATATAAAACCTGCTACATTCATTCAAAATGTTAAACTTGAAACAAGAATACGATCGTTTGAAAACATTCGATAATCTAGCAATTGACTTAGATACAGCAGATCAGCTAGCGAAAAGCGGATTTTTTTACACAAACATCAAAGACCGTGTTAAATGTTACTTTTGTTCTCTGCAGATAAATGCTATGAGTTGTGCATCGGATATAGATTTCGACCATAGACATCGTTCACCACACTGTATCCATGCTAATAGGATAGACGATTGCGGGCGATTCAAAGATCAGATATCACCACTAACAAAAAATCAAAAATCAAAAACGATTCTTTATACATCCAACACTTTGAAATTTTTAGGTGGTATTTTATTCGTTCTAGCAATTCATTATTATTTACACGAGCAGCTATGAGGAAAAAAATAAATTTCATTGACGACCCAAAAGTTAGATACATGATAGTATGGAGTTTTGCATACAGACAAAGTAGGAAAGGACCGTGGGAGCAGTATGCAGTGGATACATTTAGGTTTAAGAACAGAATTTCACAACTGAGTGTAATAATTAATCCAATTTTAGAAAATAAAATAAAAATGTTCTGCACATAACAAGTTATTTCATTCATTCACTCGGCTTCATAAGTTCAAGTAATAACAACAACCATGCAATACTCGTCAATAATTGCCCATCGGCATCGCAAGTATCACTTTTACTTTCATCCACAGTGTTGTGGAGCAAGAGGCACATGCACAGGCTCATTCATTCGTGTAGTTATGTGATAAATCCACGGGTCTTTGCTTGTGTTTCCTTTTTCAAGCCACGCCGGGTCCCCCGCCGAGTCACCGCCGAGTCCCCGCCGAGTCACCGCCGAGTCACCGCCGAGTCCCCAACTGAGCCACCGCCGAGTCCCCAACTGAGTCACCGCCGAGTCACCGCCGAGTCCCCAACTGAGTCACCGCCGAGTCACCGCCGAGTCCCCAACTGAGTCACCGCCGAGTCCCAAGCCACTAACCCTGACTCAACGCCAAGCGACCCAAGGCCAACGGGCTTGACATTGTTCCCCTGGTGAGCAAGGTCAATGGCCTGACCGTGATGACCAAGTTCAATGGCCTTGACCGTGATGAGCATGGCCTTGACCTAGTCCCCGTGATGAGCACGGCCTTGACCTAGTTCCCATGATGCGCAAGGTCAATGACCTAGTTCCCATGATGGGCAAGGTCATTGGCCTTGACCTTGGGGGAAAATTTTCCCACGCTAAACCGACCCAATAACTACTGTCGATCATTGTACTAATGCCGATCGAGCTACTAATTGTCCTAGTTTATATCGACACCAAAGCCAAGACCAGCGGACAGAGGCTAGTTTATCATGGGCAGCGCGGAACAGTGTCAGTTTCACTTTGACTTCCTTCGACGCCACATCAACTGTTTGGAGAAAGGTAACCAAAAAATAGCAAACGGTATGAACCCTAGTAATGCCTTCGGTCATTTGGGTTTTGAAATGCTCATTTGCTATTTCTTTGGATTTAACTCGCGGAATATGTCTTCTTAGCGTTTCAACGAGGGAATATTAACATTTGCGTCCACAAAATGAACGGTATCAACGAGGGAATCTTAAACAAACAATAGTTAACAACTACATATACAGAAAACATTAAAATTTGCGTCCGCAAAATGAACGGTATCAACGAGAGAATTTTAAACAGATTGGAATAAAAATATAAAACTTGGCGTCTATGAAAAATGGTTAATTTACGAGGGAACCTGTTAAACCAGAGTAGAATTAAGTTTACAGTTATTATCAATGTAGAATTTGCATTTACGAAAATACGGTTACCTATGAGAGAAATTTTTAATCAAATTACAATAATGGAAGAATAGAATTTATTTTTGCCGAATGAACGGTGTAGTAACCAATGTAGAGCTTAGGCTAGATTTATGCAATACAGGATATGAATTTATGATTGCAAGGAAATTAAGAATTTATATACAAGCAGCAAACCCAGATTAGAATTAAGTTATACATAGGTACAAAAATATGGAGTTTACGTCTGTCGGTTTAGTAACTAATATATAGCTTAGGGTAGATTTACGTAATAAAAGAAACCATGAATTTAGGATTAATCGGAGAAATATGAATTTAAGATTAAACGGAAAATATAAATAAATTAATAAAATCAGAATGAATTGTGAAATGGTGTATCATAGAAGATATTTACAAAGAAAATAAATTATCAAGACATTGTGAACTAAGGCGTGTGCGTTTATTATTTATTATTTATTATTTATTAACTCTTTTTCTTTTCTGTCCGCTACACATGATCCAAAGGATGTTTATTAACCATACAGGCGCTGTTTTCAAAGCAACCTTATAGGTGGTAAACATACTTCGTTAAATAATTCTATCCAAATGGACTCTAAGAACCATTTACCGGTTCAATTCGATGAACCCAAAATCCGCACTTTTCAAGAAAGTTGGATGAAAGATTTTTCTTTGTTATAGTTCAGTCAATCTGGCGAAAAAAAAATAGGAATGGTACAAAAGAAACCAATTGGATGAAATATAGGTGAGTCGTTAGAGAATGATGTAAGGAAGCTTACTTGGGCATGGCCACCTGCTACCTATTTGGGTTTTTGAGAAAACCCAAAAAAATTTTGAAATGCATTTTTCTCGAAAACTATGCATGTTACAGAAAAATTTATTGAACAAGTAGAGGGCATTGTTATCTACAATTAATGTCATTGGTGCAATGTTGTAAAACAAAAAATGTGCGCAGTAGGTGGCGCTAAAGTGCCAAAAAAAGGGGTTTTCAACTTTTTTGCCCTTAAATTTTCATTTTTCAGCCACGATCTAAATGGAAAACTTGTTCCTTACAATTTTACAAATAATTTTTATATAAACATTTTTTTCATACAACTTACCGTTTCAGAGCTGCAGCTTGTTAAAGTATGAAAATTCCAATATTACGCTTTTACAAAGTATAAAGACAGGAAAGGTGCAGATAAAAAATGTATTTTTATTCTTTCACTTGAGAAGTAATAATCTATATTGTTTATAACAAATAAATATTGAAAATAAGTATCAATATTACACTTTTATAATACGTTTTCATTAAATTTTTATATAAAATATTTTAGAGTTGAATCAGTTGTGAAATTATTATTTTTGTTGCAGAAAAAATGTATTATCAAATAATGATCCAAAAATGTTAACAGTTACAACGATTTTATTGATTTTTTGAGAAATTTGGATTAGGTCGACAAAATAATTTAATTGATGTCGTAAATTTTATTGGTAGATACACTAATATTTCTTTTATAATGTACATGTTTTCATATTATAACAATTGAGTAATGCTGAGGTTGCACTTGAAATTCATTTTTTGGGTGCACTGCGTAGCCTCTTCGCCGGTGGTTGTTGTAGTGGAGATTCACTTCTGTTGCTTTCCCTAGATGAACTTCCGCTGGATTGTCTAGCACTTTGTTGATCGTTGTTTTCATTTGAAGATGACCTTGAATGAAAGTGTACTACTTGGGAGGGATAGTCTAACTCATCATCGTCAAGAAAATTATCATCCTCTACTTCAATGACTCGCACGTTACTGCAATCTTCTCCGCTGCAATGTTTGCAAGCAAGTGAGCAAGGGACACCTGCCTTCCTGCATCCACATTGCGAACCGCAATCGTTTACTGAGCACGAGCATCTGATAAGATTCATCAGCCTGGGTGATGCTGGGTCCAGTAATGTCGCGATTGGTTTCAGTCCTTGGAGCTGACTTCTCTTCCATCCCCAATCCTTAGGATCTAAGTGCCTATCTAACCATGCTTGCACTTGGAGGTGAACTCTTCGACTATGAAAATCTGCTGCATCAGGCGATGGTGGAAGAGAGCATAAATTGAATTTCGTTTTTGCTGCTGACTGTCAAAACTTTTTGAAACGAGTTTTAGCAAGAGTGTCCGTTGTCCAACCATTATTGTACATGATTGAAAATATGGTTTGTAGATAACATTAATTGTAGATAACAATGCCCTCTACATTTTTTGTTCAATAAATTTGTCTGCATAGTTTTCGAGAAAAATGCATTTCAAATTTTTTTTGGGTTTTCTCAAAAACCCAAATAGGTAGCAGGTGGCCATGCCCAAGTAAGCTTCCTTACATCATTCTCTAACGACTCACCTATATTTCATCCAATTGGTTTTTTTTGTACCATCAATCTGCCAGATTGACTGAACTATTAGTTGTAAAAGAGGGAGTCGGTGTTTTATGTAGCATTTGCGTAAATTCTCCTCATAAAATTGATGAAACAAAAAATATTTTTTACAAAAAAGGTTTCAAAAATTGGAAAAAAGCTCTACAGCGTTTTAAGGAACATGAAAAACACAAAGACCATGTATCTGCCATTGCCACTAAAATACATATGGACAAAAATCAACCTATAGAAGCCAGGCGCGGATCTAGAATTTTGTTTTGGGGGGGGGGTCACGGAATTAAAAGTGGCGGAGAAAATTTTCTACTCCTAAAAAGACAAAAATAACAAAACGAACAAAACAAACCGAATTCTCTTGTGGATTAAAAAAAAAACATAATAATCAATCGAACAAATCCGATTGAATTTTTTTTGCAAGCCAATAAAAAAAATGTTCCTTAACACGAATAACATAAATAACACAGATCTTGAATACCCCTAATAATTAAAATTGCTTTAAAGCATTTGCTTTATCAATTTTTGGATATCTAAGGGGAGGGGATATACAAAAAAATGGACCAATGAAGTTTCTGGCAACATCAAGAACCATAATCTGTAAACGTTTCTGAGATCAAAACAATTGATAAAAGGCGGTCCTCACATTTTGGACACTCAATTCCGTCCAGCGCCTGCACTATTTTTTAAATAGTTATTTAATTTAATTGCTATGATGCTTAACTATAATGATACATAAAATTGATTATTTATATGACAAAATCAACTCGTCTATTTTGTTTAGCAAATGTATGCAAATGTATGTATGAGAAAATGCCACCCTGAAAAAAATATCCCTGAATACTGTCCTACTACTCTTGGTATGAGCGTGTAAACCTTCACACCCACCTAAACCCAACCCACGAATCTCAAGGGAGACATGAAAACAAGATCACAGACAGGCTTAAAGCAAAAACAGAAAAAAATTGTGCCTGTGTTCCGAAATAGAACCCAGCATACTGGCCAGCCCTGCAAACAATTTCTCGGATTTTCTCGGAGGCTCGCTTTCTCGAAACATTCTCGATTCGAAAACTGCTTGCGAAAGGTACGAGAAAAGCTTCAAAACCCACCATAAAAGCTTTCTTAGTACATTGGTTTCGATATCTTGCTCCGCTTTTATTGCCTTCGAATTCGTTTACGAGTCGTTTACGAGCCCGAGTTCGAAGCAAGCTCTCGCTTTTGCGTGTTGTTCTCGAATCGTTTCCGAGTGTAAATGTTTGCAGGGAGTGCTCGTGTCTTAAAGCTCCATACACGGTCAAATTGCACTCAATTGGTATTGAAAAAATACAGAATCGGGTACTATTTAAGACGTCATTAGCTCTGGCCGGTATGCTGGGTTCTATTTCGGAACACAGATCGTGTATTGTGAGAGCTTATTTTTGAGAAATAACTCGATTAAAAAAAACTGACATGGTAAGTACTAATTCTATTATAATATTTTCTTGTGTAAATTTGATGTTCCGAAAGTTTTCGAGAAGTGTTTTTTTATAAACGGGTCACCCAATTTTAAATCGATAAGGCTGTGAAGGGTTTGCTTTTTTTCCTGCAAGTAAAATTGTTTATCGTGTACGGGTTACGTTTTAGTGTAAGAGCAACAAAAAATGTGCCAATTACTTAAACAAATTTGCATCCCAAATTTGTGATCATATGAATGTTCTTTTTATGTTTCTTTTTCAGTTTTTAAATTACTTTGTCTCAGTGTTCTGTTTCCAAATTTCATTTCAATATATACACATGTATTTTCTTTATCTAGGCTGATTTATCGAAAAAAGCGACGAAACGACCAACTTCAACGAGAACGATCGACACTTTTTTTCTAAAAAACAGAAACCGGAATCTGAAAGTAGTTCTGCATCATGGTTGTCAGAACAAGCTACACCGTTGTCTGGAAATTTAAACATCACTGATGAGGTTGAAAATTTGCCATCTACTTCCGTTTCTGCAGATACAAGCGAACCATGTTTTGAACCACATTTTGCATCTGATATTGGGTCTTATGTAGGCAAAAACAACGTCGACGATTTCACGAAGGCTAAACTACTGGAGCATCATTGGAAACCTTCCAATTATGTTTTTCCTCACAATGTCGTGATGAAGAATGGGAAGGAAAGGAAGAAGTACGCTCAAAGATCGCATTTAGACAAATTTCATTGGCTAGTGTTGTCCCATAAAGAACAAGGTCTTTATTGCGTGTACTGCGTACTATTTGCTTCAAGCTCGGGAGGAGGTTATCAAAAAAATACTTCTCTAAAACGATTAGTTCGAGAACCACTGAAAGCATTCGACGATTTACTTGGAGAAAATGGAACGCTTTCATTTCACGAACGGAACCAATATCATCAGAGGGCGGTAGAAGCTGGAAAAAATTTCCTTCAGACTTTCCATAACCCAGCATCTGAAGTGGTCAACCAAGTCTGTGTACAACGGGACGTACAAGTCAAAGAAAATCGAGATCGATTAAGGCCTATCATCAAAACTATTATTTTTTGCGGTCAGCAGAATATTTCTTTACGTGGACATAGGGATGATGGACCTCTATATAATAGTGACACTTACGGAAAAATAGATAGTTTGGTGGCTAATGATGGGAACTTCAGAGCACTTCTTCGCTTTCGAATTGACTCTGGTGACTCTACTCTTCAGTATCATTTGGAAACCGCGGGTTCAAACGCGACATACATCAGTAAGACCACACAAAATCAACTTATAGAAGCCTGCAAAGAAGAAATTCAAGAAGCTATTCTGGATAGAGTTAGAGCGGCAAAGTTTTTCGCAGTTGTGTTTGATGAGACGACCGAAAATTCCCATCCTGTATGGGAATTGTCGGTCGTCTCATCAAACACAACTGCGAAAAACTTTGCCGCTCTAACTCTATCCAGAATAGCTTCTTGAATTTCTTCTTTGCAGGCTTCTATAAGTTGATTTTGTGTGGTCTTACTGATGTATGTCGCGTTTGAACCCGCGGTTTCCAAATGATACTGAAGAGTAGAGTCACCAGAGTCAATTCGAAAGCGAAGAAGTGCTCTGAAGTTCCCATCATTAGCCACCAAACTATCTATTTTTCCGTAAGTGTCACTATTATATAGAGGTCCATCATCCCTATGTCCACGTAAAGAAATATTCTGCTGACCGCAAAAAATAATAGTTTTGATGATAGGCCTTAATCGATCTCGATTTTCTTTGACTTGTACGTCCCGTTGTACACAGACTTGGTTGACCACTTCAGATGCTGGGTTATGGAAAGTCTGAAGGAAATTTTTTCCAGCTTCTACCGCCCTCTGATGATATTGGTTCCGTTCGTGAAATGAAAGCGTTCCATTTTCTCCAAGTAAATCGTCGAATGCTTTCAGTGGTTCTCGAACTAATCGTTTTAGAGAAGTATTTTTTTGATAACCTCCTCCCGAGCTTGAAGCAAATAGTACGCAGTACACGCAATAAAGACCTTGTTCTTTATGGGACAACACTAGCCAATGAAATTTGTCTAAATGCGATCTTTGAGCGTACTTCTTCCTTTCCTTCCCATTCTTCATCACGACATTGTGAGGAAAAACATAATTGGAAGGAGGTTTCCAATGATGCTCCAGTAGTTTAGCCTTCGTGAAATCGTCGACGTTGTTTTTGCCTACATAAGACCCAATATCAGATGCAAAATGTGGTTCAAAACATGGTTCGCTTGTATCTGCAGAAACGGAAGTAGATGGCAAATTTTCAACCTCATCAGTGATGTTTAAATTTCCAGACAACGGTGTAGCTTGTTCTGACAACCATGATGCAGAACTACTTTCAGATTCCGGTTTCTGTTTTTTAGAAAAAAAGTGTCGATCGTTCTCGTTGAAGTTGGTCGTTTCGTCGCTTTTTTCGATAAATCAGCCTAGATAAAGAAAATACATGTGTATATATTGAAATGAAATTTGGAAACAGAACACTGAGACAAAGTAATTTAAAAACTGAAAAAGAAACATAAAAAGAACATTCATATGATCACAAATTTGGGATGCAAATTTGTTTAAGTAATTGGCACATTTTTTGTTGCTCTTACACTAAAACGTAACCCGTACACGATAAACAATTTTACTTGCAGGAAAAAAAGCAAACCCTTCACAGCCTTATCGATTTAAAATTGGGTGACCCGTTTATAAAAAAACACTTCTCGAAAACTTTCGGAACATCAAATTTACACAAGAAAATATTATAATAGAATTAGTACTTACCATGTCAGTTTTTTTTAATCGAGTTATTTCTCAAAAATAAGCTCTCACAATACACGATCTGTGTTCCGAAATAGAACCCAGCATACCGGCCAGAGCTAATGACGTCTTAAATAGTACCCGATTCTGTATTTTTTCAATACCAATTGAGTGCAATTTGACCGTGTATGGAGCTTTAAGACACGAGCACTGGCCAGTATGCTGGGTTCTATTTCGGAACACAGGCACAATTTTTTTCTGTTTTTGCTTTAAGCCTGTCTGTGATCTTGTTTTCATGTCTCCCTTGAGATTCGTGGGTTGGGTTTAGGTGGGTGTGAAGGTTTACACGCTCATACCAAGAGTAGTAGGACAGTATTCAGGGATATTTTTTTCAGGGTGGCATTTTCTCATACATACATTTGCATACATTTGCTAAACAAAATAGACGAGTTGATTTTGTCATATAAATAATCAATTTTATGTATCATTATAGTTAAGCATCATAGCAATTAAATTAAATAACTATTTAAAAAATAGTGCAGGCGCTGGACGGAATTGAGTGTCCAAAATGTGAGGACCGCCTTTTATCAATTGTTTTGATCTCAGAAACGTTTACAGATTATGGTTCTTGATGTTGCCAGAAACTTCATTGGTCCATTTTTTTGTATATCCCCTCCCCTTAGATATCCAAAAATTGATAATTTTAAATTTTAATTATTAGTGGTATTCAAGATCTGTGTTATTTATGTTATTCGTGTTAAGGAACATTTTTTTTATTGGCTTGCAAAAAAAATTCAATCGGATTTGTTCGATTGATTATTATGTTTTTTTTTAATCCACAAGAGAATTCGGTTTGTTTTGTTCGTTTTGTTATTTTTGTCTTTTTAGGAGTAGAAAATTTTCTCCGCCACTTTTAATTCCGTGACCCCCCCCCAAAACAAAATTCTAGATCCGCGCCTGGCTTCTATAGGTTGATTTTTGTCCATATGTATTTTAGTGGCAATGGCAGATACATGGTCTTTGTGTTTTTCATGTTCCTTAAAACGCTGTAGAGCTTTTTTCCAATTTTTGAAACCTTTTTTGTAAAAAATATTTTTTGTTTCATCAATTTTATGAGGAGAATTTACGCAAATGCTACATAAAACACCGACTCCCTCTTTTACAACTAATAGTTCAGTCAATCTGGCAGATTGATGGTACAAAAAAAACCAATTGGATGAAATATAGGTGAGTCGTTAGAGAATGATGTAAGGAAGCTTACTTGGGCATGGCCACCTGCTACCTATTTGGGTTTTTGAGAAAACCCAAAAAAAATTTGAAATGCATTTTTCTCGAAAACTATGCAGACAAATTTATTGAACAAAAAATGTAGAGGGCATTGTTATCTACAATTAATGTTATCTACAAACCATATTTTCAATCATGTACAATAATGGTTGGACAACGGACACTCTTGCTAAAACTCGTTTCAAAAAGTTTTGACAGTCAGCAGCAAAAACGAAATTCAATTTATGCTCTCTTCCACCATCGCCTGATGCAGCAGATTTTCATAGTCGAAGAGTTCACCTCCAAGTGCAAGCATGGTTAGATAGGCACTTAGATCCTAAGGATTGGGGATGGAAGAGAAGTCAGCTCCAAGGACTGAAACCAATCGCGACATTACTGGACCCAGCATCACCCAGGCTGATGAATCTTATCAGATGCTCGTGCTCAGTAAACGATTGCGGTTCGCAATGTGGATGCAGGAAGGCAGGTGTCCCTTGCTCACTTGCTTGCAAACATTGCAGCGGAGAAGATTGCAGTAACGTGCGAGTCATTGAAGTAGAGGATGATAATTTTCTTGACGATGATGAGTTAGACTATCCCTCCCAAGTAGTACACTTTCATTCAAGGTCATCTTCAAATGAAAACAACGATCAACAAAGTGCTAGACAATCCAGCGGAAGTTCATCTAGGGAAAGCAACAGAAGTGAATCTCCACTACAACAACCACCGGCGAAGAGGCTACGCAGTGCACCCAAAAAATGAATTTCAAGTGCAACCTCAGCATTACTCAATTGTTATAATATGAAAACATGTACATTATAAAAGAAATATTAGTGTATCTACCAATAAAATTTACGACATCAATTAAATTATTTTGTCGACCTAATCCAAATTTCTCAAAAAATCAATAAAATCGTTGTAACTGTTAACATTTTTGGATCATTATTTGATAATACATTTTTTCTGCAACAAAAATAATAATTTCACAACTGATTCAACTCTAAAATATTTTATATAAAAATTTAATGAAAACGTATTATAAAAGTGTAATATTGATACTTATTTTCAATATTTATTTGTTATAAACAATATAGATTATTACTTCTCAAGTGAAAGAATAAAAATACATTTTTTATCTGCACCTTTCCTGTCTTTATACTTTGTAAAAGCGTAATATTGGAATTTTCATACTTTAACAAGCTGCAGCTCTGAAACGGTAAGTTGTATGAAAAAAATGTTTATATAAAAATTATTTGTAAAATTGTAAGGAACAAGTTTTCCATTTAGATCGTGGCTGAAAAATGAAAATTTAAGGGCAAAAAAGTTGAAAACCCCTTTTTTTGGCACTTTAGCGCCACCTACTGCGCACATTTTTTGTTTTACAACATTGCACCAATGACATTAATTGTAGATAACAATGCCCTCTACTTGTTCAATAAATTTTTCTGTAACATGCATAGTTTTCGAGAAAAATGCATTTCAAAATTTTTTTGGGTTTTCTCAAAAACCCAAATAGGTAGCAGGTGGCCATGCCCAAGTAAGCTTCCTTACATCATTCTCTAACGACTCACCTATATTTCATCCAATTGGTTTCTTTTGTACCATTCCTATTTTTTTTTCGCCAGATTGACTGAACTATAACAAAGAAAAATCTTTCATCCAACTTTCTTGAAAAGTGCGGATTTTGGGTTCATCGAATTGAACCGGTAAATGGTTCTTAGAGTCCATTTGGATAGAATTATTTAACGAAGTATGTTTACCACCTATAAGGTTGCTTTGAAAACAGCGCCTGTATGGTTAATAAACATCCTTTGGATCATGTGTAGCGGACAGAAAAGAAAAAGAGTTAATAAATAATAAATAATAAATAATAAATAATAAACGCACACGCCTTAGTTCACAATGTCTTGATAATTTATTTTCTTTGTAAATATCTTCTATGATACACCATTTCACAATTCATTCTGATTTTATTAATTTATTTATATTTTCCGTTTAATCTTAAATTCATATTTCTCCGATTAATCCTAAATTCATGGTTTCTTTTATTACGTAAATCTACCCTAAGCTATATATTAGTTACTAAACCGACAGACGTAAACTCCATATTTTTGTACCTATGTATAACTTAATTCTAATCTGGGTTTGCTGCTTGTATATAAATTCTTAATTTCCTTGCAATCATAAATTCATATCCTGTATTGCATAAATCTAGCCTAAGCTCTACATTGGTTACTACACCGTTCATTCGGCAAAAATAAATTCTATTCTTCCATTATTGTAATTTGATTAAAAATTTCTCTCATAGGTAACCGTATTTTCGTAAATGCAAATTCTACATTGATAATAACTGTAAACTTAATTCTACTCTGGTTTAACAGGTTCCCTCGTAAATTAACCATTTTTCATAGACGCCAAGTTTTATATTTTTATTCCAATCTGTTTAAAATTCTCTCGTTGATACCGTTCATTTTGCGGACGCAAATTTTAATGTTTTCTGTATATGTAGTTGTTAACTATTGTTTGTTTAAGATTCCCTCGTTGATACCGTTCATTTTGTGGACGCAAATGTTAATATTCCCTCGTTGAAACGCTAAGAAGACATATTCCGCGAGTTAAATCCAAAGAAATAGCAAATGAGCATTTCAAAACCCAAATGACCGAAGGCATTACTAGGGTTCATACCGTTTGCTATTTTTTGGTTACCTTTCTCCAAACAGTTGATGTGGCGTCGAAGGAAGTCAAAGTGAAACTGACACTGTTCCGCGCTGCCCATGATAAACTAGCCTCTGTCCGCTGGTCTTGGCTTTGGTGTCGATATAAACTAGGACAATTAGTAGCTCGATCGGCATTAGTACAATGATCGACAGTAGTTATTGGGTCGGTTTAGCGTGGGAAAATTTTCCCCCAAGGTCAAGGCCAATGACCTTGCCCATCATGGGAACTAGGTCATTGACCTTGCGCATCATGGGAACTAGGTCAAGGCCGTGCTCATCACGGGGACTAGGTCAAGGCCATGCTCATCACGGTCAAGGCCATTGAACTTGGTCATCACGGTCAGGCCATTGACCTTGCTCACCAGGGGAACAATGTCAAGCCCGTTGGCCTTGGGTCGCTTGGCGTTGAGTCAGGGTTAGTGGCTTGGGACTCGGCGGTGACTCAGTTGGGGACTCGGCGGTGACTCGGCGGTGACTCAGTTGGGGACTCGGCGGTGACTCGGCGGTGACTCAGTTGGGGACTCGGCGGTGGCTCAGTTGGGGACTCGGCGGTGACTCGGCGGTGACTCGGCGGGGGACTCGGCGGTGACTCGGCGGGGGACCCGGCGTGGCTTGAAAAAGGAAACACAAGCAAAGACCCGTGGATTTATCACATAACTACACGAATGAATGAGCCTGTGCATGTGCCTCTTGCTCCACAACACTGTGGATGAAAGTAAAAGTGATACTTGCGATGCCGATGGGCAATTATTGACGAGTATTGCATGGTTGTTGTTATTACTTGAACTTATGAAGCCGAGTGAATGAATGAAATAACTTGTTATGTGCAGAACATTTTTATTTTATTTTCTAAAATTGGATTAATTATTACACTCAGTTGTGAAATTCTGTTCTTAAACCTAAATGTATCCACTGCATACTGCTCCCACGGTCCTTTCCTACTTTGTCTGTATGCAAAACTCCATACTATCATGTATCTAACTTTTGGGTCGTCAATGAAATTTATTTTTTTCCTCATAGCTGCTCGTGTAAATAATAATGAATTGCTAGAACGAATAAAATACCACCTAAAAATTTCAAAGTGTTGGATGTATAAAGAATCGTTTTTGATTTTTGATTTTTTGTTAGTGGTGATATCTGATCTTTGAATCGCCCGCAATCGTCTATCCTATTAGCATGGATACAGTGTGGTGAACGATGTCTATGGTCGAAATCTATATCCGATGCACAACTCATAGCATTTATCTGCAGAGAACAAAAGTAACATTTAACACGGTCTTTGATGTTTGTGTAAAAAAATCCGCTTTTCGCTAGCTGATCTGCTGTATCTAAGTCAATTGCTAGATTATCGAATGTTTTCAAACGATCGTATTCTTGTTTCAAGTTTAACATTTTGAATGAATGTAGCAGGTTTTATATCACGTCTTTTATATTAATCCATGTGTTGTGTTTTGATGGAAAACCAAGCCACTTCACTAAAACTTTATTACCGCGTCTTTTTATAACCTTTTCTACTAAATAAACATCAGGGTTTTTCACAGGAGCTATTTCTGGTTCATAAAATCTGCCTTGAATTGTATTTCCTTGGTAATCTTCGAGAATATATGTTGTCGGGTAAACAGGTTTAACTTCTTTTATTTTAAATATCTCTGTGGACCAATTAGGTGTATAACCCTTTTCGAATACATGTTTATGTTTACTTATACGAACAAAACCACCTGCTTTGTACTTCGGCTTTGATTTTATTTTAGGGTATTTATACACAGATAATAATAAACGTTTTTCGTTATGCGGCCCAACATCTACAGGTGTCATCTTAATCGTACGATGTTTTGTTGTATTGTAGTCCTCTGTTAACTTGGTCAACATGCTAATCCAGTGGTAATTGCCATTCATGCTGAATTCTTTCCACATCATATTTTTCAACGTTCTGTTAAATCTTTCTACAATTGAGGCTTTCAAAGTACTGTAGCTGGAATAATGGTTTATTTCGTAATTTTTCATCAGCTGACGAAATGGTTTATTAAAAAACTCTTTTCCACCATCGGTTTGTAAATTTCTTGGAATGCGTCCTGTATTAAAAATCGACCGCACCGCTTTAACAACTTCTGATGCCTTTTTGGATTTTAAAGGCAGTGTCCATGCATATTTTGAAAAAGTATCAATGACAGTGAGAAGAAAACGGAATCCTTGATTTTCTGATGAGTAAGAGCCCATTTCGACCAAGTCTGCCTGCCACAAATCATCTATACCTTTGGTAGTGACATGCCGGCGTTTAAAATTTTTTCTAACTGGTTTATGCAGTTCGTTGATTATCTGTCTTCTACTCATTGTAGCGAATGTATAAATACCCGAGGTTGAATAACCGGTTTATATACAAAGCAAGAATGATCAAGTTTAATCACCCATTTACAATGATGGTTGCGGGGCCTTCGGGATGTGGGAAAACAACATTTATAAAAAATCTTCTTAATACTAATCAGATATTTATACAGCCGCAAATTAAAAAAATTATATGGTGTAATGCAGAACATGGTGCACTGCCAACGGATGTCAAACTACAAAACATTGAATATTTAAATGCTATACCAGAGGAGTTTGTAAATCATGTAAACGAACCAACGTTGATTGTTATAGATGACATGATGTTAAATGCGTTTAGTAAACAAGTTTGTGAACTCTTCACTAAGGGGTCTCATCATCGTAATTTCTCAGTAATTCTTGTGACACAAAACGTATTTCATCAAGGAAAATTCAGTCGTGACATATCGCTTAATTGTAAATATCTTGTTGTATTTAAAAACCCCCGGGATAAAAGCCAATTTACCCATCTGGCCCGACAAATTTACCCAGAAAATAGTTTAGAACTTGTGAGAATATATAAAGAGATAACTCAAATGCCTTACGGGTATTTGCTAATTGATTTAACTCAAGACATTAACGACGTCTTAAGATTTCGTACTGATATATTTAATAAACACTTTGTAACCTGTTTTTGTCCGCAAAATTCTTTAAATGGTAAGAATGGCATCACGAATGAAACGATTAAGGGACAACAAGCATATGCTATATGTGCTTAAAAAGGCTAAACCGAATCTAAGAAAGTCCATCATACAAAATGCTGACCCCGAGGTTATAAAAACACTTTGTGAAATTACACTCAACACCTTAAAAGGTAACCATATGCCGCATGGAAATATCTACAACTCTTTGTGTAGGTATAAAAAGGATATGCGTAAGTTGATTTGCGCAAAGAGGTCTGTTGCTAAACAACGTAAAATACTAGTACAGAGAGGAGGGTTTTTACCAGTTTTATTAGGAAGTGTATTATCGGGAGTTATCGGGTCGTTGATTGAAAAATATGCATAGAAATAATGGACTTAACAAGATGCTACTTCTGTCGCCAGAGGTTTACAACAAACTTAAAGATGAAATTGAAATGACTGCAAGTCAGTCCATTTTTGATAGAGCAATGAATAAAATATTACAAAATAAAGACATGAGTGATTCAGAAAAATGGTATAGCTATCGAAATCAACTAATTTCATTTTTAAATCACAATCGGAAATCCAAACGAATGCTTGATAAAGAAACAAATTTATTCAATGAGCAAAAAAGTTTAAGAGATAGTGCCACACAAACGAAATTTATTTTTAAAAATGATGTGTTAACACAGACTTCACCAACAACAATGGATTTTCTAGACGAAGAAGTCTTTGAAGAAGCAGGTAGTATAACACCACCAAGAAGATCTTTATCACCAGCTGCAAAAAGACGATTATCAGCTAGTGGTATAGCAAAAACGCTAAAACCGCCACCAAAAATACTAAGAACAGCATCTGCACCTAACGCACGTGAAAAGGATTATAAAATAATTACGGGTGAAGATGGTATAACACAATATACTGTACCAATGAATATGACTGTCGATGAAGCTAACGATGTTATAGAAGAATTAGAACAAAGTGGAAAACAAACAAAATCAGTCCAGAAACAGTCTATATTAAGACCCTCTGACCTAGAATCTGGTCAATATACGCTTTCATTTCCTGTGCGCAAGCTCGGTGTTAGACAGAGTGAACGTTTGAAGAACCCAAAGGATAAACCAAAAAGTACTTCGGACATTCCTTGGGTAAGACTTTAAAAAAAAAATGCCAGTGGATATAAAAGAAAATGATTTCTATGTTTGTCTTTTGAGTAATAACTCTATGCAATTTTACCCGGAAAATACGCTATCGGCTTTTACAAATGCACTTGCTAAACCATGCAAATTTAATGGAAACTGGCGTGTCGGAATAACTGAAATTTCACTACCAAATTTTGAAATAACAAAACGTGCAATCTCCAGCAATGAAGGAAATGCGCCTAAAAGAGTGAGGCGCGCAGACGACCAGTTAAAGGAAGTTAGAAAGCAGCATCAAAAGGATTTTAAAATACTTAGCATCAAAATAAATGAAAATGTAAAACTTGAATGGACGCCAGAAAATCTTGAACAAACTAGCTACAGAGCTGGGCAAATAAATCTTTCTGCATTTTTACTAACATTTTATAATGCAGTTACACCTTCATGGTATACCATGTACTTGAATGATGTTAAAACGAAAATGTGGAATCGGTTAGAAGATGACCACTTTAATGAAGTTATCCCTGAAATAAAGTATAAGCATGAGCCAGACGAATACATACTGCACATATATCAAGGAAAAAACACTTCAGAAAACGTTATTTTAAAATATAAGAACTATGAATCAATTGAAGATTTTGTTGATGATGTATTTGGTCAAGTTCCTAGGAAGAATAGAAAACACCCCGTTTTGAAGGGTACAATAGACAACTACACACATCCACCGGCTAGCATAAAAACAGCTGAAAATAAAGAGAAAAAAGCTGGTAAAAAGGAGCATGGTGTGTTCGAACTCCGTTTAGAGGAATTGGGCGTTACGATAAAAATAAAAAAACCACTACCCTCACACTTGAATGTTAAAGATCTCATGACATTGCTTTTAGCCAATGTACACTTTGACGATAAAAAGCTTAGCGAAGAAGAAAAACATAAACGAATTATTGAAATTAAAAATACAATTTTCGAAATATTGAATAGGCTGAAGAAAGATTCACTCAACGCAAAGGCACCCGAGCAACGGAAAATAACTAAAAACAGTGAAATTTTGCAAGTCCCATATGAGAAACAAAGCTCAGGCGACTATTTATCCACACCAGTACCAATTAATACAAACATAGATAATCTTTCAAACTTCATCACAGATGTATTTCTCCAAACACCTGAAAACAAGCGTAATCCTGATGCATTGTTGGCAGAAATAAAAGAGTCATTTGACACAGCGGGATTACAACAAGAGCACAGGTCAATAATGGAAAAAAATAATTCTCTCGATACAACAATTAGAGAATTGACACAGCGATTACCAAGAGGTACACAAGAAACTATAAAAGATTGCTCTGAGAAGAATATAATACATATATACACTGATATTATTCAACCTAGAGCTATAGGCGATAAACTAGTAAGATATCTACGAATTTTACCGATTCAAGAGTGTGGTACTATATTAAGATTTGAACATATAGAATACTGTCCTATCGAAAAAACTTTTATCGAAAGTATTTCTATAAAAATAACTGACCATCAAGGTGAATTAGCTGACTTTAAAACAAGTATTATCCCTACATATGTAATGCTGCATTTTAAGAGACAATAAAAACTATAAATATTCACACAACAACTTGTTTTTGCATAGTATAAATAGAATTACGAGATGAATTCCTACTATACGCGTTATTATTTAATACAAAGCGGCCGCGGTCTGTCAGATATCGGAGAATTATATCGTGGTCCACTTATTTATCAACGTGGAAGAGGTATCGGTAGCTTTTTCAGTGCGTTATTTCGACACTTAAAACCTCTAGCTACATCGGGATTAAAAACATTGGCACAACAGGCTGTAAAAACAGGGCAAGCTATAATACAAGATAAAAACATCAACAACAAATCAGTTAAAGATATTTTAAAAGAACACGGTAGACTTGCTGCCCAGGATTTAGCTCAGAAAGGTATAAATAAAGTGTTTGACGGTATGAGTGGAGCAGGTATAAAAAGACCGAATCCGTTTACAACCTTGCATATAAAACCAGCTCTTAAACGCAGGAGACGTGGCAAAACACCTAAACGCACGAGAAATTGCAAAACTAAAAATCAAAGAAAAGGAATAAAAGCAAGAGTTTTGAAAACAAAACGAAAGATACGTAAACGTATACTGGACATTTTTGATAAGTAATAAACATAATGTCTTATAAAGAATGCATGAAATCGGAATTGGATCTTTTTTCCACACCACCAGTTCAAAGCAATATTTTGAAAACAGAAGAAGTAGCATATAAGCCAATAGCCTCACTAGACAACTCCTCCGTTCTAGAGTTTGTAACCTTGGGTCATGGAGATACATACCGAGATTTATCTAGCATCTATCTTCGTTTAAAATTGCAATTAATAAAAACAAAAGATGGGAAAGAAGTACTTTATTCAAAAGAAGGTGATGCTCCAGGTTTAATAAACAACATTTTACACTCCATATTTCGCCAGTGCACCGTATATTTGAATGGGAAACCAATTGCTCAAACCGACCACAATTACAATTATCGCGCTTATATTGAAAATTTATTAAATTATGGTAAAGATGCTGCATCAACCCATTTGGAGTCGGTCGGTTGGTATCTTGACAAAGATGACACGGAAATTGCAGATATCGATAAACCCGTCGCTGAATTACATCAAGGCTATTTAGATCGGCAGAAACTTTTCAATAAAAGTAATGTAGTTGAACTGATGGGGAAAATTCATACTGATTTGCTTAATCAGGATAAGTTGCTATTAAACGGTGTCGATTTACGTGTAGTTTTATCGCTTGAAAAACCAGAATTTTATATTTTATCCAAGGCTGGCGATGACTCACCACACTTAAAAATCCTGGATGCGACCATGTACATGAATCACGTAACAGTCAACCCGAATATTTTATTAGCACATGAGACAGTTCTACAGCGTTCAAATGCCATATATCCATACAAACGAGTTGAGGTTAAGAGCTACACTATTCCCGCAAACACATTTACACTTTCACTGGATAATATCGTCATCGGACAGTTACCGAACTTAATAATTTTTGGTATGGTG
Source organism: Thereva nobilitata (assembly GCA_963855945.1). Taxonomy (NCBI): domain Eukaryota; kingdom Metazoa; phylum Arthropoda; class Insecta; order Diptera; family Therevidae; genus Thereva; species Thereva nobilitata. The sequence goes on from OY979695.1 coordinate 74,866,343, forward strand.
GACAATGATGCGTACACGGGCAGAAGGACAAAGAACCCCTTCAACTTTAAAAACAACAACATTACCAGATTCAATTTATCAGTAAATGGCGTACAGATACCAAATCAACCTCTCGAATTTGACTACTCTAAGGATAATCCGATTAGTACACGCGGATACAATACGTTATTCAGAGGAACAGGTATTCATTATTTCGATAAAGGTCATCAAATATCCAAGAAATTATTCGACAAAGGGTGTTTTCTTCTTGCTTTCGATTTAACCACAGACAATTCATATAACGCGACTTGCGGCAATTTACTAAATCAAGGGACAGTACGAGTTGAAGGCAAATTTAGAGACGCGTTACAAAATAGTGTGACATGCATTGTATATGCTGAGTACGATGGAAGCATTGAAATTGATAAGGATCGAAATGTTTACACAAATTTTTAAATCTATATAAGGCGACTACGTGCAACCAAACTGTTAGTTGACAAATTGCTTTATTACGGTAACAATGAGCTGTTTAATTAATGTGGAATACTTTTGCGGGGGTGAATATACCTTCTTTAAAAAAGTCTCTTTAGCTGGATTCACTGCGCAAAATAAAACCTTTGCGAAGGAAATAATGTTTAAGTATCCAACATCTAGTACAGAATGCAACGAGCAACAACAATCAACTAAATTTGGCAACCTTGAACTAAAACGGATAGATGAAGACCTTATAAAAACTCTAGCGAAATTTAAGACAATCTTTGTTCGTGGTACATCAACTAAGGAGTTTATAAATAACTACGTTACATCTCTCACCAAGGTCATTGATCTAGAGGCAACATTTACCTGTGAACAAGAATGAACACGATCGAGCTTGCAGCTGCATTGACAAATAATCGCGTAACAAACAAGTTTTTTAGAGGAGTATTCCCCTGCAACCATCTACCACAAAAAATAAAAAAACCCGCATGCGTCATAGCTAATACGGATCCATCACATAAAGGTGGGACTCATTGGGTTGCATTTTACTTTCCTAAACAGGGTCCTGCAGAGTACTTTGACTCGTTTGGAAGATATCCCACCAAGAACTTTTTTCAAAAATTCCTACTTGCTAATTCAAACACATTTTTAAATAACAAGAAACGATTACAAGGCCTGCTTTCATCAACCTGTGGACATTATTGCTGTGTGTTTCTATATTCTCGATGTAGAGGAAAAAGCTTGAAGACTTTTTTAAAACAATTCTCCTCGAGTGATTTCAGTTTAAATGATAATAAAGTAATTAACTTATACATGAAGAATTTTACACAAAGTGGTGGGGATTTTTGTAACCAGTCATGCAAAGCCGAGATCAGTACTATAATAACCTGAACACACAAAGTTTGATTACTCAGTGTGTAAAATTGGTTGGAATAACATGGAGCCATCACGTAAGAGACAAAGAACCGGAAAGGATAAGCCGCCTAAATGTGAATCAGTACCAGTAGCAACAAAATCTAACAAGAAGAAAAAGCTGACCAGATGTGTAGCAGAAGTACCCGGTGAAAATCTAATGTTAAACTATACGTACCATGTAGACGACTGCCATAACAAGAAAGTTATACTAGGATTTGATACATCATCATTCGAGGCCAAAATAGTGTTTCATCAACATGGCCGTTTTCCTGTTTCAACAACATATGCAGGATGGACAGCCGTTTTTAACTATCTCTGTAACTTGCAAGGTCAAATTGAACTACTACCACCAAACCAGGAGGCCTTAAAGCAGGAACATAAAATTGCCATTGGTAGTGGCAGCATTATCCTAAGGCATACGGAACTTTGTAAATTATTTGAAATGCTGAAATTTTTAAACATCGTCATGTACCACAACAACAATGCTTCAGATAGCGTGAAGGAGTTTTATAAGAAGTATGTAGAAAAATGTAAGGAGAAAAATGTATTAACATTAGCATGTGAAGATTTTTTTATTCCACCTCGTACCTCATACATCCATTTGAATTATTCCCGATTGTTTTACGAGATACCTTTGTATTGTACCGTAAATCTTATTTTTGATACAATAAATTTCAATTCAAATAAATAAAAGAATTCTTTTTTATTTTAAAACATTTTATTCACTAACATATGCAAATATATATTAACACAGTTTTGTACAGCACAGCGTAGAGTAGGTAATTTCCCGTGAATCATGCAGAACGTTTCAAAACTTTTCAAGTTGCGTAGCTTTGGAGTTTCAAGTAGAATTATTTCAGCCTCTGGTAGGTATTTTTGGATAAATTTCCTCTTCTCAGGTCCTTTCACATAAATTGTTAAATTTGAATAATTTGCCAGTATGTAGGGTAATTCGTTGTAATCAATATTTCCACCATTCCATCTTAATCCATTTATTTTGTTAAAGTTGAAATCATCTTGCCAACGAGCTTTTGGTGATAATTCATTGTATGGATATGGAGACTTAAAAAAATACAACTCTGGTACAAGTGATTCATGACGTAAAACTACTAACTCGTTAGCAAACAACTGATAGTTATTTCCACTGACAAACTGAGCATCTATAATAACTGCTTTCGAATTCATGACTTTTAGTATTTAAAAGAAAACTCTGAATGATTGTTAAATACATATTTTGAGCTCTTATATATGATTCCTTGGTATTTAACAAATATGGAACTCATTTCCACGCCACCCATGAGGTAGAGTTTTTGGTGCGTTTTTTTTAAATGTGGTATCCCCCATAGGCCTAATCCACGAAACTTATTCATATATCTTCTTCTTCTAAATTGACATGCTACAGAAGTGTAAGCAGCTACACATATACCTCTCTCTGTTGTTGCTATTGTCTCACCAACACATTTTCTCATCTTTTCTGTCTTTTAAACCCATATGGTAGTGAGCTGTGATCTTCTAGAAATCTTCGTTTATTTGAAGTCACTTTATATTTTTTTATTTCTGGAACTGTTACTACCTCGTGATCTTTTGTGCGACGAATATTTTTTGAAAGGATAGGAATATAGTCGTTCTCATTGTCGTTTAATATCATGTTTTTAATTGTTTCTAAATTTATATGTTGCGAAGCTTCGTAATTTAGACAGATTCCCTTTACTTTACTCTGTACCTTGATGGATTCATCTTTTGTGCTATAAACCGCGTATGCATAATTTTTAGGGCCTCCACTTGCAAAAGTTGTTATGTAACTACCAGACCCGTAGCATTCTAATTCATCGGTCATATCTCCAACGAATTCTCCAGTTGGCGGATCGTATTCCCCCTCTCTGCTAATATATATGACAGAATCAGTGTCATAATATAAAACTCTTTCTCCAAGTTGCTCCAGATAGCTAAACAACTTAAGGCGTGCCTGAGTGGTGGTGTAAGATGCTATAGATACGTTAACGGTCCCCAGAGATTCTGCAGCTTCTTCTCTGTAACTCCAGTTCACAATTAGCGTTACTTCATTGATTGGGAGAAGATGTTGTACCTCTACGGCCGGATTGATTAGCAACTGATACAACTCTCCTGAAGTGTTAATTATACTGGTCTTCGGTTGGTTTTCTCTCTGTCCAAACTTTCCCCAAAAGGAGTTCAAAATTAGCTTAGCTAGCGATCGTAGTCCAGGGTTCTTATCAACTTCTGAATACTCTAGTTGTACACCTTCATTTTGCAGAAATTCCTCCAAGTATTTCCTCTTTTCCTCTTCATTCGAAGTGGATTTGTTTGGCCATCCTGATGCTTGCTGTTTCATTTTAATAAATTTGTTCATCATTGAAGTGAATAGGCCACCTGAGAGGGTTGATTTGTCGTACGTTTCAGTTTTATAGCTCCATATTTCGTATATATCCAGCATCTTGTATCCTCTACTAAGAGCCGTTTTCACCTCGTCAATTACCCAGGTCCCCATCAGAGCTCTTTCCTCATCCGTATGTGAGCATTCTGGGTGCTGGTTTTTCTCTTCACTACATCTATAGCACAATGGGAACATTAATTTATTATTCTGTTTAATCGGTAAAACGGGATGATACAATTCTTCAGGTGGTAAAATCTTACATTTAATCAGTCCATCTATTTTATTTAAATCAACTTTGGAGCATGCATCTGTTCCGACATATAATTCAGGGTGACCAATTGGAAATTTTCCATATTTGCAAACCCAAGGATACAATGAGCATACATCAATGTATTTTATTTTTTCACCGGGCTTACATTCGTAATGTGTATAAGCATTACCTGTCCGACCTCCATAAAAAGCATCTCTAGGATTTAAAGGTGAATTTGCTAATAAAGGATGGCTTCTTAAAGCTTGAATGTCTTTGTTCCTATCCATCAGTTTACGAAAATCACACTCCCACATCTCAATAACTTCGTATCCATAGGAACGTAAGCGCTCTGTCTTTGCAGTTGTTACTTCATATCGGTGATTTAGAGTATCGCTTGGGTCATCATGAAGAGGTTGATCACGGTTATGTTTCAAACACTTTGGATGTCCATGGTAATAACAGCCATGGAATTCAAAAATTTGATTAGTCTCTGCACAATAGCCATCTACTTTTACTCCGCTCAGCACAACTTCTCTTTCTTTGGCAGCATGTGTAATATTAATTGCTCTATTCTTTTCTTCTGATAATAGCCACTGAATTGCTATTGCTGACTGATTATCAGCATTTCGATATCCCTTTCTTGGGATAATACCAATTGTATTCGATCTAAGAAAATTGCGCCTAAAAACTAAATTGCATGCGGAGGCAATAGTTGTCCCCTCAACAAATGGATCAACTTTGCATTCTGTTAACATCAATTTTTTAAATTTTAGGCAAGCTTCGGTCAAAATTTGCACATCACTAATGCAATAGTCGACAATGTCACGCTGCATATTAAATTCATCATTTCTATGTTGCTCGTACCATTTGAGGAAGCTATCACGATCTTCGGTTTTCATAGAGTCAGGGCTGTAATATTCAGCAGGTGGTAGTAATCCAATATATTTTTCATTTTCGACTGTATTAAACAGATGAGGGAAATACCCTTTCTTAAGTACGGCTGGTAGATCAAAGGCATTTGGTAGTTGCGATAGGCTCATAGGAAAGTAATTTAGCGAGTCGATAAATTTTATGTTGTCCAGCTGCAACATTATAATTTTTGTTCCTCGCATTATTAACTGAGGTTTCAGGTTTGTCTTTCTCAAAATGTAATTCAATATGAATTGGTGGTCAAACGCTTGACCATTATGTGCTATGACGACTAGCTTTTTAAATTTCTTTCGCAACTCCAACAAATCTTTCAAAAACTTGCTTACCACACTGGTTTGGTAAATCTTCAATCTAAATCCACATTTTTGACAAAAACACAACTTTTCTGTATCTATACAAAGATCACAACGCTTCGCAACTACACATAAATTTGGCTCGTGCAACTTTATGTCTCCAACTGATTCCCCTTCTATATACTTTTCTCCTACAATTATCTCCTGTCTTGTTTCTAAGTCATAAAAGACGAAAAGAGTATCTTTTGTTGGTGGTGTCCTGACATCTGGTTGAATAAAGCAGAAATGCCCTTGTTCCACGTGTTTGTCACATATCTTGCAAAAATATTCGCCGCATATATGAGTTTTGTCCGCCTTATAAGTCTTTAAACAACCTTTGCATTTTTTTACTTCTCCACAGACACTTTTCTTATTTAGAGACCCTGAGGCTTTGTGATTATTGAAGCAACATTCTCCTCTAAAATGTCGATTACAATCTTTACACAATTGTTCAGTGGCCTCTTTAACACATGCTGGAGTCTGTTGGCAGCAAGGACAGGTTCTTGCACATCTGTGATCGTTTTTTGTTATTGTATGGTATATGGCATTGCTCGCAATAATAGACACAACAAAATGTGGCGGTTAGTGAAACTATGACGTTATAATGATTGTTGTGGTACAGCAAATTTAAGTGTTTTCCTACACTCTGTCCTTCAAAAATCACGTCTTTTCCTTTGGTACCATATCTATACACTATAATCTTATAATCCTTCAGATGTTCTTGAAATTTTTGCAATTCTAGAATTCCGGCACCTTCATTGGGTATATTTATCTTGGATTCAGACAAGAGTTCTGCGGCTCGTTGAGTTTGTAATTTTCCAATATCCTGCCTTACTTTCGCATATTCTGGCTCCTTATTTACTTTGGAAATGGCAACAATCAATGCTCTTGGTAGACACAGGTTATCCTTGTTTTTTATTACTACAATACCTTTTCTCTGTGCACATTCCTCATCAAATGTGTTGTATTTCCTTGCTCTATCATTTCCTCTCCCTTGTGGCAGTCTAACGGTGGTAACATTCAAGCAAAACGAATCACTGCTTAATCCTGCTGAATTGCTTTGAAAAATTCTACCTATCATTTCCCAAACATCGCTTGAATTAACTGTGGATGCCAATCTATAACTTAACCACCCTGGACCTCTCTCCATGAAGGTGGCTCCACAAAAGGTAAATCCAACGAAATCTTCTGGTCGAACTTCTAGCAGTGCATGCTCGATAATATCGTCAACTGCTCTTTTAAACCATTCTGCTGGGTCTACATTGTCTGGTGGACTATTAATTTTAAATTTAATTTTTCTTCCTCTCACTTTAAAAGCTCTGATATGTGTTATCATATCACTGGTGATAGTAAATTTGCTAATTTTTCAGTTTAAATTAAAAACAATTGTAAAATATTATTATTATTTATTTTTATTAATTAATTTTCTTTTTAAAATTCTATTCTTATTTTTTATTTCCTCCCTAAAGTACAGCTTTTCTTCTACAGTTAAAGCTATCTTTTCGATACGCTTTAACTGTGAAATTTCATGTCTTATTTGGACTTTCACACCTCCACGTTTTGTTACACCTTCTTTTTGTTGTTGTTGATGCTTTTGCTGCTTTTGTTTTTTTATTAAATCTGCAATGAGCAGAGGTACTGGTCCTTCTATTGGTCTCTGCCGCTGTTGCTGTTGTCGTCGCTGGTATTCCTTCAAGGAAATTTTTATTTTCCTAGGATGAGTAACAGAGTTTTGTCGCTGTTGTTGCTCCTGTTGCTGCTGCTGCACCGGATATCTCCTCCTCCTACTCTCCTCTGCTGCATACCACGACTTCTGTTGCTGTTGTATGTTGTTCTCTGTTGCAACTGGTCCTTCTATTGGGCTCTGCTGCTGTTGCTGGTATTCTTTTAAGGAAATTTTTATTTTCCCAGGATGAGAAACAGAGTATTGTTGCTGTTGTTGTTGTTGCTCCTGTTGCTGCTGCTGCACCCGATATGTCCTCCTCCTACTCTCCTCTGCTGCATACCACGACTGATGTTGCTGTTGTCTGTTGCTGTCGGTTGCAACGCCCTCCTTACGCTTATTCCTTATTATTGGAAACACTAGAAGAAAAAACCCAGTCAGAACTAATCTGGCAATTTGCCTCTGATTTAAAGTTCGGCTAAAAAGCCTCTTACTTTGTTCTGTATGACTCGAAATTTTCTGATTCTCTATCTCGAGTGCATGAGCTTATATACACAAATCCCCTTCATTTCTAACACGTACATGCTTGCTATTTTCTTGACAAAATTGCATAAGAAAAACCATGCCTGTACCTTTAATGATAATTCAAAGCGAGTGCAGTTACTTCCTTATAAAATTACGTAAGAAATGCATATACAATCATGCACTCTGTACGCAAGCGATCTTTTAAGAAAATTGCATTGCATTGCATTGCAAGATTATGTCGTCATCTAAACCCGTACCTTTAATAATTCAAGTAAAATTACGTAAGAAAGCAAATGCAAATGCAATCATGTACTCTGTGTGCCAGCTAATGCACTTTTTAGTAGAAATGGAAGGGATTTCTGTGTATATAAAACCATGTTCCCGAAATTGGGAATCAAACAAATTCGAACTCATCTACAGAACTGAAGTTAGAGGCATTAGCCGAACTTTAAAGTCAGAGGCAATAGCCGGAATAAGTTCTTGAGTTGAGTTGATTTTATTTTGCAGTTCAGAGCTCCGGAATAAGTTCATGAGTTGAGTTGATTTTATTTTGCAGTTCAGAGCTGACATTTAAATATCTTGAAGCAGAAAATATTGCCGAGGTAAGTAAAAATGTTTTAAATTATATATTTATTTATTAAATTATTTTTTTCCTTTCCTTAGATTGATTGAAATGGACAATTTTGAAGTTGAAGATTTGGCGCTGAAGAGGAAGCAGACAACCAGTAAAGGAGTAAAGAGACGCCTTTTCGACGCAGAAGCAACAATGGGAGATATAATAAACCATTCAATCAGCAGCAGCAGCAAAAGAATAAACACTAACAACATACTCCCCATTGCGGTGGACGACGATGACACCAGGGATTACCATGTGAATGAAGAAGAAGAAAAAATTTTGCAGGAGATCAACAGCTTCCGGTACAAGAAAAGCATGTCTTTGAAAGACATGAGAATTGACCGGGCTTACCGTATACATGACGTACGGAGGGTAGAGACCCAGTTCGGGAGAAAGGTGGTGGCGGAGCTAGAAGATGGAAACATATACCTCCCGGTTAGGTACAATAACCTCTCTGATGGAGGAATAAATTTATTAAAAAAGGGAAAATATGCTGTAGTGAATTTGGGCGAAAAGGGTAATACCTTTGACCTCATTTTCAAAAAATTTGAAGAAGAAAATATATATTAATAATTATAATAATAAATCTGTAAAATACTTAAAGTATAAAAAGTGTTTTATTTTGATGTTTTCTTTTTTTATTTTTCAGGTTATTATTATTAGTATGTATAAGCGAAAAATATAATAATAATTCAATAAAATAAAAAAAATCGTAAAATTGTTTTTCTTTCTTTTACCTTATTGTTTTTACAGATATGCACTAGCTTAGAAAGTTGGTGGCTGTTGCTAGCCTGAACATTTGCTTTTTTACTTTATACTGGATCTTGCGGCCTCTTTACGACAGCGATCAAGATCATGTGCTTCAATTCTGTGCTTTGCTTCTAGATCCACTTGCTTGCTACATCTCTCAATAGCCATTTTTCAGGTTTCGTTTTAGGCTTCTTTAGAAGCCCATTAGGATACGCCGGCAAATAAACACATGTGCCAGCTGCGGTCTGGCCCTGACTGCAAGGTCATAGCATGTTCAGAAGTCGTTCGTCTAGGGGTGCACATGTTAAAGAATTCGGGAAAGACGAATGCGGTAAAGATCTACCAGGAACACTGTCACCACCAGGTCCATCAATTTTTTAATTTTATTTTTCAGGTTATTATTAGTAGAAGTGAAAAATATAATGATTCAATAAAATAAACAAATCGTAAAATGTTTTTTCTTTCTTTCACTCTATTGTTTTTACAGATATGCACTCGCTTGGAAAGCTGCTGGCTGTTGCTAGCCTGAGCATTTGCTTTTTTCTTTATACCGGATCTTGCGGCCTCTTTACGACAGCGATCAAGATCATGTGCTTCAATTCTGCGTTCCTGTTACTTTGCTTCTAGATCCACTTGCTTGCTACATCACACAATAGCCATTTTTCAGGTTTCGTTTTGGGCTCCTATAGAAGCCCATTAGTACACGCTGGCAAATGAACACATGCGTCAGCTTTGGTCTGGCCCCGACTGGAAGGTCATAGCATGTTCAGACGTCGTTCGCCTAGGTGTGCACATATTAAAGCATTCGGGAAAGACGAATGCGGTAAAGATCTACCAGGAACACTGTCACCACCACCACCAGCTCCATCAATTGTGTTTCATTTTTCAAGCCATGCCGAGTCCCACGCCGGGTCCCCCGCCGAGTCACCGCCGAGTCACCGCCGAGTCCCCAACTGAGCCACCGCCGAGTCCCCAACTGAGTCACCGCCGAGTCACCGCCGAGTCCCCAACTGAGTCACCGCCGAGTCACCGCCGAGTCCCCAACTGAGTCACCGCCGAGTCCCAAGCCACTAACCCTGACTCAACGCCAAGCGACCCAAGGCCAACGGGCTTGACATTGTTCCCCTGGTGAGCAAGGTCAATGGCCTGACCGTGATGACCAAGTTCAATGGCCTTGACCGTGATGAGCATGGCCTTGACCTAGTCCCCGTGATGAGCACGGCCTTGACCTAGTTCCCATGATGCGCAAGGTCAATGACCTAGTTCCCATGATGGGCAAGGTCATTGGCCTTGACCTTGGGGGAAAATTTTCCCACGCTAAACCGACCCAATAACTACTATCGACATTAGAACATCAATCGATCGTCCATTTTTGCGAGAAAAATTGCTAGTTCTAAATTGCTGTTTTATTTTAGGTTTTTGCTTTTTCTTTTTTTTTTGGTCTCATCGTCGTAAGGAAATTATTGTAGTTATTTATTAAACTTGACGGGTTCGCCTGGGTGATGCGGCGAACATTCTCCCTCCCGTTGAACCACATGGTTCGAAAGTTTCCGTACTACGCCTCTTTTGTGATAATGGAAGAACGTTAATCGACCGTCGGCTTTCAACTTCAGTCTTACTTGATATCGGTCGGACAAGTTAATAGTTTTTTCCTTCCGCTTCGTTTTCGAAATGGCCTCGTAGTTGATCCTTCTCTTCAAGAAAAATGTCTCTTTCAAGAAAAATGTCGACTCTCTCACGCGTCACGAATCGCTGATGTGTATTTTCGATGCGCTGTATGAGCTCTTTTATTGTAGTCGTCGGTCTCAAAATTGAAAGTGAATTCTCTCGTGCACCATTTATGATCGCTGGCTTGCCTTGGTGTACGGAGTATTAGTTAAGCGTCTAGACGGATGATTCTGGGATGGCAAGCCCTGGTTCGATGCTCGACGTGTTGTGAATTCGGTCTTAGATGTTGTTTGTACGGCACTAGACGGTTTTAAGATCTCACTGCGGGTATCGTTGTCAGGCTCAGCATACATTTCCGGGTCCGACTCAAAGGTTGATGAAAAGAATATCCTTTCGGATAAAATAAGGACGTCTTCGTCGTAATCCATCTAAAAGATAAACCTTGTATGTTATTTAATAGACAGTTTGGACAACACAAAAAACAGACGAATAAATAGTGGTTAGTAATTCAAATTCATTATGTTGCCTCTATGGGAAGGCGTGCTAGCTTAGTAATTGGTCGTCGTAAAATGCTAGTTTCTGTTTTGATTTCCGCTACTCTGACAAGTCCGTCGGCGCCTCTTCGACTATGCCTAACGGCCATTTTGCTGGCGGCATATTTTCATTGGTTACTAGAACTACATCTCCGATTTGAAGGTTCCTCCTTTCGTGATTCCACTTAGGTCTGGTTTGAAGTTGATGTAAATACTCCTTTGACCATCTTCTCCAGAAATGGTGAATTCTTTGTTGAAGCTGCTTCCATCTTTCTGTTAGTGGTGCTTCGACTGCGTAATCCGGCTCTGGCAGAGCGTTCAATGGTTGGCCGATCAAAAAATGTCCAGGAGTAAGTACCTCTGGGTTGCTGGGATCTGTGGTGACGTAGCATAATGGTCGTGAGTTCAATATTGCTTCAATTTGTGTTAATATTGTTGCATACTCTTCGAATGTGCATGTCATATTGCCAATACTACGGCGTAAATGATGTTTCACCGATCGTACCCCCGCTTCCCAAATTCCACCAAAGTGAGGTGCGCCTGGTGGGTTGAAGTGCCAACTGATTGATTGATTGGCGGAATATTTCGCAGCTTCTTGTGTTGCATTGGAAATTGCATTTCTCACGTCCTTGTCGATTGTCGATCTTGCCCCAATAAAGTTGGACCCACAGTCGGAGTAAATATCCGTGCAGAGGCCTCTTCTAGCAATGAACCTTTTCAATGCAGCGATGAATGCATCTGTGGTTAGCGCAGAAACCAATTCAATATGCATGGCTCGTGTTGCCATACACACAAAAATGCACAGATAAGCCTTCAGAAGTTGCGCCTTTCTTAGAGGCGACGCTTTGACGTGTACGGGTCCAGCATAATCTATTCCGACTTTACAGAAAGGTTTTGTGATGTTGACACGAGCCGCCGGTAAATCACCCATCAATTGTTGACAGGTTTCTTTGCGGAACCTAGCACATGTTATGCACTTATATATTCTGCTTGCGATAGCTCGCCTAGCATCTAAAATCCAGTACCTACTGCGACTGGTGGCCAGTACAACTGAAGTTCCTCCATGTAAAGTTTCACGATGAATTTTATCTATAATTAATGATATTAGATGATGTGTCTTCGGCAGTATAATTGGATGTTTGCTGTCATATTCAATGGAAGCCTTGGAAAGTCGTCCCTTTACTCGTATCAGTCCTTGAACATCAATGAATGGACTTAGTTGGAGTAGCGTGCTCTTGTTTGTTAAAGGTTTATTTTGCAAGAGATTATAATGGTCGTTAGGAAAACTTGTTTTCTGCACTAATCGTAGCACGGTCGTTTCTGCATTCCGCAGTTCACTACTGGAAATGAATCCGATTTGTTTGCTGGTTGGATCCTTACAATTCCCTTTAAAACGTAGTATAAGAGCAGTAATTCGTCTTAACTTGTCGAAGGACGAATATCGAGAAAGGAAATCGTCTTGTGCTGTAGTAGCGAAGCTTGCCGCGATGTCTCGTTTAGCCTCTAGGTACGTAGTTTCTGTAGCTTTTTCGAGTTTGGGCCATTTGTCTTCGCTCTTCGTTAACCAGTCTGGCCCATGCCACCAGATATCTTTAGATAGCAACTCCTTCATTGCGCTGCCTCTAGAGGCCAGATCAGCTGGGTTTTCTGTGGTTGGCACATGTTGCCAAGTTTCATATTTGACGCTGTCTTGGATTTCAACGACCCTGTTGGCCACGTACGTTTTCCAACGCGAAGGGTGTTCTCTTATCCATTGCAGCACAATTGTGGAATCAGTCCATGCAAATATGGGAACGTTATCCAGTTCCATGTCCTTGATAGTGGTTTTAATCAGGCGTGCTAAGATTACTGCTCCATTCAATTCTAAACGGGGAGTTGTGGTTGGTTTAGTGGGTGCCACTCTTGTTTTGGCCGTCAGCAGCATGGCTGATATGCTGCCGTCTTCTTGGATCGTGCGTAGATAAATTACAGCGGCGTATGCCTTGGTTGAGGCGTCGCAGAAGCCATGAAGTTGAGTGTATGTTTTACTTGTATATTGGATCCATCGTGGAATTCTTACCATGGGCAGATGCTCTAAGTCCTCTTTGAATTTATTCCATTGGTTGTTTATAGTAGGCGAAGCTGGATCGTCCCATGAGCAACCAGTTATCCACATTGCTTGCATAAGAATTTTTGCGACTATTATAATTGGTGCTAGCCAACCAAGTGGATCGTACAATGCCGCGATTTCCGACAGTATGGAACGTTTGGTGGCAATGCCTTGTTTTATCTTTGGATACCCGAAAGGTAAAGTAATCTTGTTTTGGTATCCATTGTATTCCTAGTGTTTTCAAGGTTTCTACATACCCGATGGATAAAGAGTCGCAACTTGCGCAATATTCGGGAGGCAAATGATTTAATAACTCTATGTTGTTGCTGGCCCATTTCCGTAACTTAAACCCTCCAAATTTCAACATGAGTATTAATTCGTTCTGCAACAATTTAGCGCTTGTGACATCCTCTGCTCCTGTCAGCAAATCGTCAACATTGAAGTCCTTGAATGCTGCCTTGGATGCCAAAGGCCAATTATCTTTTTCATCGTCGGCTAATTGTTGTAGGGTTCTTATTGCCAGATAAGGAGTTGATGTCGTGCCGAAAGTGACGGTGTTTAGTTGATAATCTTGTTCTTCACCGGTTTCTGGATGTTTCCAAATAATTCGTTGGTAAGGTCGATGTTCTGGATGAATTGAAATCATTCTATACATCTTTTCTACGTCGGCTATCATTGCAATCTTATATTTCCGCCACTTTAGTAAAGTTGCAAAGAGTTTCGGCTGTAATATGGGTCCCTTCAGCAGGTATTTGTTTAATGATTTTCCTGTGCTCGTCTTGCAAGAAGCGTCAAAAACAACTCTTAATTTAGTTGTTGTACTGTCCTTAAATACAGCATGATGCGGGATATAATAATGTGGAGCATTATCGACGATAGGAGCTGCAATCTCCATATGCCCAAGCTGTATATACTCGTTGAGACAATGTGTGTACTCTCTAGCCAGATATGGTTTTCTCCCAAAATGTTTCTGCAGGGTTAAAAATCTTGTGAGCGCCTGTGGCCGAGATTTACCTAATTTAGGAGCTTCGTCGTCTACGAATGGCAGTTTTACTTGATACTGTCCATTTTCCATACGTTTATGAGTCGTTTTGAATATTGTTTGGCATAGTGCTTCCTCTTTTTTGAACACCGGATGTGACGGGTATTCTTCGATTTCAAAAAATTGTTTGAGTCGATTACTCAAATCAATGTCAGTAGTGGCCATGAGAGATACTGCTTCCGTGTTACCTTGCTGGTTGGTTGGTCCTACCAGAATCCAACCGAATATCGTATTGATGGCTACTGGAGCCGTTTTGTTTCCTCGTATGATACCGTCCAGTAGTATTTGCGCATACACCTTTGCTCCGAGCAGAGCATCTACTTTGCCGGGTTTCCAATAGGTAGGATCGGCTAACTGAAGACCGACCACATGTTGGAAAGTTCCCTTGGCTATTCGTCGCCTTGGTAGTGCATCCGTGATTTTCTTCAAAATCAAAAATTCTTCTTCAACTGTTGGTCCGTTTGACCGCGTAGATTGCAGCTGTAAGGTCGTTTCCTTACGCCCGTTGGCTGCAGGGATATTACGTATGCCTGTGATGACCGTAGAGATGGAAGTGCAGGTTGTTTGAAGTGTCTTGCAGGCTTCCTCAGTTAGGAAAGATGATTCCGATCCTGGATCGATAAGGCATCTTATTGTTCTTGCTTGTCCTTCTCGACCTCGTGCTACGACTAACGCGGTTGATAGTAGTGCGCGTAACCTTTGTCGGGTAACAAACGCTTGGGTGATCTCTTGTTCAGCTGCACCGCAATGATTGTCTTCTTGGTTTGTTTCCAATTGTTTTGGCTTCGAACCCGTTGGTTCACCGTTCTCCCTTATGTGACGTATGGTAGATTGTTTCCTTGGACCATCTTCATGTAATGATGTATGGTGTCGTTGATTACATTTGAAACAATTATACCTGCTTTTACACTCCGAGTGAGCATGTTGTTGGGATAGGCAATTCAGGCATCGGCCGGTGGGTGTGATTACCTTTCGTCTCGCTTCAGGAGACATCCCAGAGTACTTGGCACATTTTCGTACATAATGTTTGCCTTGACAGGCAGGACATCTTCCTTCCTTCATTGTATGTAGCACTGATGTTCTTTCCCTTTGTTGAAGCTTGGGTTTTGACGGGGTGCTTCTGTGTCCAAGAACATCAGCAATTGATTCTAACACTGTCAACCGGGTGTTCAAGAAAAATTTAAACTGCTCCATTGTTGGCAATTCTTCACTGGCACCCTGATCCTCTTCCCAAAGTTTCAGGGTATAAAATGGAAGTTTTTGCACTAAAATGTATATTAGTAGCGCGTCCCAAGAACTAGTGTCAACGCATAAACTCTTGAGTTGTTGCAAACATTCTTCAGTCGTGTCAATCAATGTTTTAATTCCCTTATTAGTCTCTGCAATTAATTTTGGATGATTGACTAGTTGCTTCAGCTGGTGGTTGACCAAGATTCTAGTGTTTTCAAAACGTTTCTTTAACTTGTTCCAAGCCGGTAGATAATCTGCATCCGTTATAGGCGTGTGGCGTAGTACTCGTTCAGCTTCACCCGCTAAACACGATTTTAAATGGTGAAGTTTTTGTACTGCCGATAGCCTCACATTGTTATGCACTAGGGAGGTGAACAAATCCGCGAATGGACGCCACATGTCGTAATCTCCGTTAAACTTAGGTAATGAGATCCGTGGTAATGCTGCATCTTGTTGGACGACGATGGTTGATGAAGAATCGTTAGTTGGTGCGGGTGATTGATTTTCAATTTTACATCATCGTAGGCCTTCCGATACCTCACCCATATAATCTGCATATTTCCCCTCCATGATGGAGTAGTAGTCTTCCTTAATATACTCGATCTTCGATTCCTCCTCTGGGCATTCTTCGCATATTGTTTGCACTATTTGCAAATCTAGCTCGCAGTATTGCTTCCACAAACCCCTTAATTCTTCATTCGGTATTTCATAGAAACCCTGGGTTCTTTTCGCTAAGGCAGTCTTCCTTGCGAGTTCAATGTTCTTTTAGATCCGGCCTCTCAAGACGCGTTCCTGAGTGAGATGCTGCTTTAAGGTGGTCATCATATGACGTGGTGTATTGCACAAAGAAAACAAGTCTTTTATTAGATACCGTACGTATCTACTTCTCTCGCTTAAACAAACAAAGGCTGTGTACTAAGTTCCTGGATGGAACCACCAAAAAATGTTTACCACCTATAAGGTTGTTTTGAAAACAGCGCCTGTATGGTTAATAAACATCCTTTGGATCATGTGTAGCGGATAGAAAAGAAAAAGGGTTAATAAATAATAAATAATAAACGCACACGCCTTAGTTCACAATTTCTTGATAATTTATTTTCTTTGTAAATATCTTCTATGATACACCATTTCACAATTCATTCTGATTTTATTAATTTATTTATATTTTCCGTTTAATCTTAAATTCACATTTCTCCGATTAATCCTAAATTCATTATTATGTAATTCTTTTATTACGTAAATCTACCCTAAGCTATATATTAGTTACTAAACCGACAGACGTAAACTCCACATAAAAAAAATTGTAATTTGATTAAAAATTTCTCTCATAGGTAACCGTATTTTCGTAAATGCAAATTCTACATTGATAATAACTGTAAACTTAATTCTACTCTGGTTTAACAGGTTCCCTCATAAATTAACCGTTTTTCATAGACGCCAAGTTTTATATTTTTATTCCAATCTGTTTAAAATTTCCTCGTTGATAGCGTTCATTTTGCGAACGCAAATTTTAATTATATGTAGTTGTTAACTATTGTTTGTTTAAGATTCCCTCGTTGATACCGTTCATTTTGTGGACGCAAATGTTAATATTCGCTCGTTGAAACGCTAAGAAGACATATTCCGCGAGTTAAATCCAAAGAAATAGCAAATGAGCATTTCAAAACCCAAATGACCGAAGGCATTACTAGGGTTCATACCGTTTGCTATTTTTTGGTTACCTTTCTCCAAACAGTTGATGTGGCGTCGAAGGAAGTCAAAGTGAAACTGACACTGTTCCGCGCTGCCCATGATAAACTAGCCTCTGTCCGCTGGTTTTGGCTTTGGTGTCGATATAATCTAGGACAATTAGTACCTCGATCGGCATTAGTACAATGATCGACATTAGAACATCAATGGATCGTCCATTTTTGCGAGAAAAATTGCTAGTTCTAAATTGCTGTTTTATTTCAGGTTTTTGCTTTTCTTTTTTTTTGGTCTCATCGTCGTAAGGAAATTATTGTAGTTATTTATTAAACTTGACGGGTTCGCCTGGGTGATGCGGCGAACAAAGTATTACTTTTAGCTGTCAGAATGATAAAGGTTCCGAATCATTCATTTTGATCCAGACAGACTGCTAATGAATGTTTGCGTTAAAAAATTACTGTACGCCGTAAGCCGTAAGTTGTAAGCCGCAAAGTACCTGTATAATACCACGTCCTCCTTTTGAAAAAGAAGGCGCAAATTGCAAAAATTTAATTATTTTGGAATAATTGACAGACTGCGGCTTACGGCTTGCGGCATTTTCTAAAGCATTCAATATTTTGACAATTAGGTCTACTTCATCAGTACCATACCAATGCTATTTGAAATGTGCTCGGATAATTTCATAATAAGTTAGCAAGAATAATGCCCTTTTAATTTCAAGGAGCAATGATGGTCCATTTTTTCATTCAAAATGTTTACGCATCAAATTGCAATCAATTACTTACCATCATTATTTGATGTTTCTTGAAGATTTATTACTTCAAATGACTTATTCACAGAAATATTTCTTTCTGGTTCTGGATTACTTTCAATGTCACTTCCTAATTTTTGATGTTCCAATCGTAGCCATTTGCTAGTTCTTTGCGACTCTGTATCATTTGATTGACTTATTTCCAACTCAGATACAGGTAAGTTAAGTTGGTTATTTTTACCTCTTAATAACCACTTATCTAAACTCATTTTTACTAAAAATAAATAAAAAGTACGAATAAAGTTTTAAAAAAGTAACCCGTTACATTTTTTGAATTTCGAATAAAGATTTCAGCGAAAACTCTTCTGGCTCCATCCAGTTCTCGGCATTTCTCCGTAAGTATTATGCCCAGGAATAATACGTGGAAAACAATTTTTAGGAGTAAAATATTTCTGCGCTTGTTAATCTTTTAAAATCGGATAAAACTGAAATATTTCGTGAACGTGAAACCAATTTTTCAAAATTAAATGTATGCACCTAGATAATGCTAGAAACATTGTTTTAATTTTTAACAGAAAATAATCCTTAATTCGTTTTTAAGATATTTCACTTAAACACAGTTTTAATATTTCACATTTTTCTATACTCAATTGTCATAAAATACTATTACGGGAATTCTCTTTAAAAATAAAAGTACTTCGGCAGTCATGTTTTTGTGCCTTCAATTCCGATTTTGAATAAAAGTAATATAAGAGCGGAAGCATTCTCAAGCTGCGTTCGTATTAGGAGTTCTTGTTGCAAGTCACCAACGTCAGGGGGGCCCGAGCCCCCTGGCCCCCGTTGTTGCGCCTATGTTCTTAAGGAACACTTTAATTACCTTACGGCCACCGTTTGTGACTCTTACAACAAAAAAATCCTTAAGTCAACTTAACTAACATCGTCAATGGTTTTTGGCTATTGGCTTTTTGTAATTTTATTTAATTTCCGCCACAATTTACACATTCTTAAGGAACACTTTAATTAATTTACGGCCACCGTTTGTGACTCTTACAACAAAAAAATCCTCAAGTCAACTTAACTAACATCGTCAATGGTCGATCCGCCCGCTTGGGTTCACGGTTTTAACAACACTCTATATTCCGTAAAAAATCCGCCCGCCGGGTTCCGTGCTTAGAAGACAACACCCTTTATTTTTATTACTCACTAAAATTAACCGCCGCGTTATACCAAACACCCGCCGGTCGTGACAGTTAGAACAACACTTCTCGATTTTTAAATTCACCGACACCGGCCGGCCGTTTTTCCAACCGTGGAAAAACACCTCAGAACTTTTCCCATAGAAAGAACTGCCGATGTCAGCAGAAAACACATTTTTCACCGCCCGAACGTGCAGCGAACAGACAAGATCCGAGCTGAAGACCCAGACGAAACCCGACACCCGAATCTGATAAGATTCGAATGTGGATCGCTAGGATCGCGTGGATTGTAGGGAAAATGTGCAAAGTTGCATTTGGATTTCCCGTGGGATAATTTTTGTAGGATTTTGGAAATGGGAGACTTTTGTAAATTTGAAACGTAATCGGACGGAGTGTTGTTTTTATATTTTTTGCTTTAGAATTTGGATCTAGTAATACTGGGGCTTATCGTGGTAAACGTACGTTTAACGAAACGCGCCGTATTCACGTTTCACTTCACCTTAAATGGGAATCGTAGTAAACGCGTGAATCGAATCTTTTCGAATCTTTTCGAAATCAGCTGACATTTGTCAAAATCAATTTAATCACGTCTGCACTGGGATTCCGTAACGATTTAGAGTTAGATTTTAGAGCCAAAATTCTAAATTTAGAGCAGTTTGGTATTCTGTAAGCCTAAACATTCTAAAATTTAGAGTGCATTAAGCATTCTAAGTTGGCAAAAAGGTGAAGGCAGTGCCATCACGAAATTTGGAATTATGTAACACATTTCTTGTCTAAGTTAGAGTTCGATTTTATTCACATATAAGGTGTCTTGTGAGCAAGGTTGGGAATTTGCAAAAATGTAAGTTTTAACAATTTTTAAAGTTCAAATTCTTATTGATTTTATGGAAAATCACCTGGAATCAGCAAAAAATCGTTTGAATACCTGTCGAAGGAATATTTGTCTTCAGCAAAAAGAAGCAAAGAAGAAATATTAACAACCTTAAAAAATTTAAATAATATATAAGGACATCTGTAAAATTAATAAACAAAAAATTATAAAACCTAAAAACTACAATTATTAGAAACAAATAATAAGTATTTAGAATTATTCGAAAGTGAAAATACGTGTACGTAATATAAATGTTTGTTTAAATTCTAAAGAAAAATACTTTATTTTGGGTTAAACATTTTAAATGTAAATAATTTAAATTATAAAAACCGACTTCAGAAAAACCAAAAATAATGCACAAAAAAGGATAAAATAATTGTTTGAAATTCTTTACAACATTAATCCAATCAGAATGGATTTAATAAGAAGAATCACTTTTGAAGACGGTGCCAGGTAGTAGTTGACTTTCATTGCATTAACTATTGCTGCGAAAATTGTATTCATTTCTTTGTTAGCCTTATGCCCTTAATACATCACCCCGAAAACAGGTGTTGGCACCGTCTTCAAAAGTGATTCTTCTTATTAAATCCATTCTGATTGGATTAATGTTGTAAAGAATTTCAAACAATTATTTTATCCTTTTTTGTGCATTATTTTTGGTTTTTCTGAAGTCGGTTTTTAAAAATTTATTTTATTTCGTACTTTTTAGTCCGTTAATTTTTTTCGGGCGCCATATAAAAAAAATTATTTATCACGAGAAGTATGACACTCAGCCGCGCGCCGTCGAAAAGAATTGAGGCAGTAGCTAAATAGTTTTTGCAGTAATCTATTTGCGTATTTTCGGAGCAATTTAAAAAAAAACTTATTTAATATGAAACAAAATTCCCCAAAGGAAATTAAAAAGAAATATTTATTGTGTCGATTGAAAAAAGAATTGCTCCAGGTCAAACAATCGAACTCGCAACCTCCAGGACGAGAGGCAAGCCTCTCAGTCGTTGTGCTACGGGAGATTGTTACAACAAGATGGCTAAATACGTAAATGAAGCTTTTGAGAAACTGCTTTAAATAGAATTTCATTCCAAAGGAATACTCTCTACAGTCTGCATGAGTAGAGTATGCATGAAATTGCTCACCGAAGAGTTTGTAATTCTTTACAACATTAATCCAATCAGAATGGATTTTAGAAAGAGAAAAAAAGAAAAAAAGTCGAACTACCCCTCCGGGGTTTGAACCCGCAATTTTTATTTGCAGGTCAACGCCTTTGCCGATTCATCCACCGGCCTCTTCTCGAGCACGCGACAATAAAGTAATTTGTTCGCTGCCTTTGAAAATACTTCTATCCGTTCAAGGTGTACTAATTTTACCAGTTTTTTACGCCTACCTTCGAACTCCTTTATCAGAATTTAAAAAAAATTGTACGGGACCACCGTGGGAAACTACCCTTTCAAACAAAAAAGAAAAAAAGCAAAAAAGTCATTGCGTTACAAAGTTATGCGTGAACAGGACCAAAAAATACCTACGCGTCGAATTGATAACCTCCTCCTTTTTTGAAGTCGGTTAAAAATTGAAGTTAAAGGGGATCATAAATTTCAAATACTTCATTTCTTCATACTTATTTACATTTTTGATGTGAAAACGTACTATTTTTTCTAAAAATCTAGTACATCACTCTAAATCCCTTACGGAATACCAACCCACTCTAAGTTAGAAAACTTGTGTGATTTAGGAAAGCTCTAAATTCTAAATCGTTACGGAATCTCATTGCTGATTTCCTCAAAGTGTATAAATTTTCAATAATTGAAAATTTATACACTTTGAGGAAATCAGCAATGAGATTCCGTAACGATTTAGAATTTATAGCTTTTACGGTGTATCAATTATTATGGATTCTGTGGGTTTTTATGAAGAAGGTGTGGAAATTAGAAGAAGAATTGCGAATTCTTTTCGTTGATTATTAAAAACAATTATTATTTTATGTCTTATTGTTTTCTAAAAATATGTGTGTTTATTTTTCAAAAAAAGTCTTTGCAAAAAGCATTAGCATTCCTTCGTGGAGTGTAAAATATATCTCTTAATTAATAAAATTTTTTTTTATTTGTAAAAATATACTTTTAATATCATCAAAAATGTCCGCTTAAATAAATGTGCCTTAAAATATGTTCTCAAAGAATACCTCCATGGCAAAATTAAAAATGAAACTATTTAAAACATATTTCCAAATTTAAGTCAAAACACGCTAGGAAGCGTCAAAATATCCATTTACTCACATGTCCAATTGCTTCGTATTAAACAAATATTTTATTTTAGTAATCGTTATCCATGAAACTTATCAAAATTGCACAAATTTTTTATTATTAACACGCCATAATCATCCACGAAACCCACACGGCGAAAATCTTCTCTTTGACTTTGACCCACGCCTTGCTCGAGAAAACTGACGCTGATTTTGAAGGACTTTGCAGCAGCACCCTTACTTATCCTTAGTACGCACTTTTTCCTCGCCACTTCGCTGAATTCACAACACTTTTTCTTAATTTCTCAAGGTAAAAACTCGAGAGTTTTCCGCGTTGTAACTTTATCTCTAACTCTCAAGACTTCTTCCACCGATCTCCCAGCACGATTCCCCAAAAACATTTCGCCTTAGTAGGTATTCCGGCACCTTGGCGTGAGAACTTTTTTGTTACCGTGGGAACTAGGTCACGGCAGGTCATTGACCTTGAGAACTAGGTCAATGTCAACCACCTGTCATCAATCAATCGCGGCCGTGGTTTGTAGGTCAAGGTGGTGGACCTTGAGACGCTTGGACGAGTCGGTCAGGGCCGGTGGCTTGGGGCTCAGCGGGGTCGGCCGGCTCGGCGGGGTCCTCGGCTGGGGTCTTGGCGGGGACTCGGCAGGGCTCTGGCCTTTGCGGTTGGCGCTCCTTGCTCATGCCCCGCCCTTGTGAGAGTTGAACCGGTGATGACACCCAGTTTAATGACCTTGCAGACGGCCACTTCCGTCCGTTCTTGGCGAGTATTACATGGTTGTTGTTGTTGTTATAACCTGAACTTATGATACCGAGTGAATGAATGAAAAATAATTTGTTACTTGCTGACTACTACGGCGGTTAGCTATTGATCTTACACTCTGTACTAGTCATTGCCTATAAAATCGCAAACATGGTTGGGAATCGAATTCGCGCCAGCGAATCGCGAAATGAAACACCAACGCCTTAGCCAACTTGACCAAGACGGCAGTTGGATGAAGTCGGGTTATTTGTGTATATATGCAGTTGTGGAATTCTATTTTTCGATCTTGCGAGGTTTACCTGTGCGACCCGACGAAAATAATGTGCACATGATCATGATGGCAGTTGCAAGAGCCTGCGAAATGAGAAAGAAAGAAAAAACAAAACAAAAACAAAAAACTACAGCAGCAGCAATTTGACGGAAGAAAAAGTGAAAGTGGGAAGTGCAGCTAGTGACAATGACTGGGCCGACGGCTTATTACATAACTACTGTCTGCACATGTGCCCCCTGCTCCACAGCCAGACACTGTGAATGAAATTAAAGGTGATACTTGTGCTGCCGATGTGTTGTTGTTGTTATTACCTGAAAATATGAAACTGAATGAGTGGCGTTAATGGAGGTGGTAGTGATTGTGGTGACAGTGCTCTTGGTAGATGTTTACCGCATACGTCTTTCCCGAGGTCACTTGGCCGTCCGCTTCGGCATCCAGCTTCATTGCCGCCGCGTACTAAAGGACTGTTGCTATGGGGGATCTTGCACTCTGCAGGCAAGCAAGCATGGGTTTCTATAGGAGCCCAAAACTAAACCTGGAAAATGACTAGGGAGTGACTATAATGAAAAACAATATGTTACTTGCTGAACATTTTTATTTTATTTTTTAAAACCGGATTTATTATTACACTCAGTTGTGAAATTCTGTTCTTAAACATTATTTTTATTTTACTTTCTAAAATTGGATTAATTATTACACTAAATTGTAAGATTCTATTTTCAAATCTAAATGTATCCACTGCTAATGTTTCCCAAGGTCCTTTCGTGCTTTGTGATATGCAAACTTCCAGGTGTACAAATTTTTGATGGTAGGTGTGCCATCAAACCTGACTTGTTTTTTCATAGATTACCGTAAAAATAAGAGATTTCACAACACATGCATAAAACGAGTAAAGTACCTGCTAAAAACTTCAAAGTGTTGAAAGTGTAAATTAAGGCGTTTGATTCAGATTGTTTGGTGATGGGTGGTGGTGAAAGTGCTCCTGGTAGATTTTTACAGCAAACATCTTGCCCGAAGGCTTTAACATGTACACACCTTGGTGAACGACGTTTAAGATCCAAATGTATATCTGATGAACAGCTGGTTGCATCAATTTTCAATGTCTTTGAAATTTGTGTAAAAAAAATCCGTTTTTGGCTAACTGATCTGCTGTGTCTAAATCAATAGCAAGATTATCAAATGTTTTAAAACGATCGTATTCTATTTTCAGGTTAGCATCTTGAATGAATATTTGAGGTTTTATACAACGTCTTTTATATATACCCAGCTATTGTGACTGGGTGAAAAACCAAGCTATTTAACAAAAACCCTGTTTCCGCGTCGTTTTAAATTTTTTTCTACTAGATAGACATCGGGGTTTTTCACTGGAGCTATTTCTTGTTCATAAAATCTGCCTTGAAATATATTTCCTTGGTCATTTTTGAGAATATATGTTGTCGGATAAACAGGTTTAACTTCTTTTATTTTAAATATCTCTGCGGACCAATTAGGTGTATAACCTTTTTCGAAAACATGTTTATGTCTACTTATACGAACAAAATCACCTGTTTTATATTTAGGTTTTGACTTTATTTTGGGGTACTTGTACACAGATAATAATAAACGTTTTTCGTCGTGTGGTCCAACATCTACAGGTCTCATCTTAATCGTACGATGTTTTGTTGTATTGTAGTCGTCTGTTAACTTGGCCAACATGCTAATCCAGTGATAATTGCCATTCATGCTGAATTCTTTCCACATCATATTTTTCAACGTTCTGTTAAATCTTTCTACGATTGAGGCTTTCAAAGTACTGTAGCTGGAATAATGGTTTATTTGATAAATTTTCATAAGTTGTTGAAATGGTTTATTAAAAAATTCCTTTCCATCGTCAGTTTGTAAATTTTGTGGTATGCGTCCTGTATTAAAAGTAGATTGCATTGCTTTAACAACTTCTGGAGCCTTTTTACTTTTAAGCGGTAAGGCCCATGCATACTTTGAAAATGTATAAATCACAGTGTTTTAGATAAAAAGGGTAGCACTATTGAAACACTCAAAACACGGTTTAGGAATTCATATTAGTATAATTATTAATTCAGTTTCACAGTATTTCGATACAAACTTATGATTATTACTATTAAAAGAAAAATAACCGAGCTAATTCAACATGTTTAGGTACAAGAATTATAAACGCACTCGAACAGAAACTAAGACAGAAAATTTAAATTATGTTTAATTTTAATGTAACAAATATAGTTTAAAAAAACTAAAAAATACGCTTTTATTTTAAAATGAACTAAAAAGTAAAAAATAATTTTAAATGTAAAGTTTTTATTGCTCCAGCCAGTATAAGAAAACAACCTACCTTTCGAAATGTAAAAAAGCGTGGGGCTTTCTATATTCTTATTTTATTAACACCGGAACTTTTAGCTAGCGCCCCACGCTTTTTTAGATTTCGAAAGGTAGGTTGTTTTCTTATACTGGCTGGAGCAATAAAAACTTTACATTCAAAAATATTTTTTACTTTTTAGTTCATTTTAAAATAAAAGCGTATTTTTTAGTTTTTTTAAACTATATTTTTTATTTTCTATTTTTTAGTCTATTATATGTATGTGTTCGGCCATTTTGTAGTGACCGCCATATTAGATTTAAAACGACATCACAAAGCTTATTATACTATACTCGTCATACACTTTCATTTGATACCCATACCGAGTGGGTTGTAAAGAAAAAGGTAAACCGCCATTTTGTGGTGGCCGCCATTTTGAATTTGGAAAGACGCCCCACAGCGAAAAGTATTCTATTATCACATCCTTTTATTTGATACTCATACCCAGTGGGTTGTAAAGAAAAAGATAATCCGCCATTTTGTGTTGGCCGCCATTTTGAATTTGGAATAACGCCACACAGATAATAGTATTCTAATTGTCACACCCTTTCATTTGATACCCATATCGAGTGGGTTGTAAAGAAAAAGGTAGTCCGCCATTTTGTTTGCCGCCATTTTGAATTTGGAATGACGCCATACAGCTAATTGTATTCTACCTGTCATGCCGTTTCATTTGATACCCATGTCGGGGGGTCGGGGAACACAATAGCAAAAATCGACCGCCATCTTGGAACCGCCATCTTGATTTTCTTACAAAATGGTCAGATTGCATTGTCACGCGAACTATGCATATGTGCAAAATTTGAAGTTGATCGGTCATATAGAAGTGGATCAAAATCAAGTTGCAAGATTTGTTTACATAGAACATACATACATACATACATACATACACACATACATACAGGTGAAGCTAATATAAAGCGTATAAAAATGATGATGAAAAATTTGGCTCACCGATGAACACTCGCACGATAGGACTTCACGCCGTAAAAGTAAAGTAGACAGTGAAATCACAAGTCATCTCAGTTTCGACATCAGAGTTGACGGTATCCTTGTCCCGTTGGTAATTGTGAATCAACATCCATTGTCGTGATCGCCTTTTGATATTTTGCGATCGGGTTGCCGGTGGTAAATTTTTTAATAGTTGTTGATTTTATGGTTCGTTGATAAAATGTTGTGATGATGGTTATTAACATTTCGCCCGCCTTCGTGGGTACACGAAAGTAGTGGTAGGTTGACGGCTCCGCCCGCCCTGGCTCCTTCTTGGTATAGATGTTACAGGTCAGAGGTATTGAGGGGGAGAACACAAATTTTTACTATGGGACATTTGCAATTGCCGAGCTTGTGCTTCAGAGTAACAACTCGGATGTTGCCATCATCTCCTGAATGGACCTCAGTGATTCTTCCTAGTGACCAAGTGGACGGGGGAAGTTTATCTTCTTTGAGTAGGACTAGATCGTTAATCCGTACTGGATCTTGCTGTTGGGACCATTTGTTGCGGATTTGGAGCTCTTGGAGGTACTCTTTATGCCATCGCTGCCATAAATGTTCATACATGGCTTGAACTAGTTGCCATCTAGTGAGTCTATTGACAGGAGTTTCTATAAGGCTTGGTTCTGGTACAGTGAATAAGTTGCATCCGACTAGGAAGTGTGCCGGTGTCAAGGCCTGTAGATCTTCTGGATCATCGCTGATGGCGCTTAACGGTCGAGAATTGAGACACGCCTCAATCTGAGCTACAAGTGTTAGAGTTTCTTCAATGGAAAGCAAGTGATCGCCGACGACTCTTCGCAAATGGTGTTTGAATGACTTAACACCAGCTTCCCATAGACCTCCGAAGTGAGGTGAGGCCGGAGGGATAAAGTGCCATTCCGTATTACAGTCGGTCAACGATTGTAGCAAGCTGGAATCTTGGTGAAGTTGATGAAATTATTTGTCCAATTCCCGAGCAGCACCCACAAAGTTCGTTGCATTGTCACTGTAAATTTTTGCACAGTGACCTCGTCGAGCTACAAAGCGTTTAAACGCGGCCAGAAATGCATATGTGTCACGCGAACTATGCATATGTGCAAAATTTGAAGTTGATCGGTCATATAGAAGTGGATCAAAATCAAGTTGCAAAATTTGTTTACATAGAACATACATACATACATACATACATACACACATACATACAGGTGAAGCTAATATAAAGCGTATAAAAATGATGATGAAAAATTTGGCTCACCGATGAACACTCGCACGATAGGACTTCACGCCGTAAAAGTAAAGTAGACAGTGAAATCACAAGTCATCTCAGTTTCGACATCAGAGTTGACGGTATCCTTGTCCCGTTGGTAATTGTGAATCAACATCCATTGTCGTGATCGCCTTTTGATATTTTGCGATCGGGTTGCCGGTGGTAGATTTTTTAATAGTTGTTGATTTTATGGTTCGTTGATAAAATGTTGTGATGATGGTTATTAACATTTCGCCCGCCTTCGTGGGTACACGAAAGTAGTGGTAGGTTGACGGCTCCGCCCGCCCTGGCTCCTTCTTGGTATAGATGTTACAGGTCAGACGTATTGAGGGGGAGAACACAAATTTTTACTATGGGACGTTTGCAATAGCCGAGCTTGTGCTTCAGAGTAACAACTCGGATGTTGCCATCATCTCCTGAATGGACCTCAGTGATTCTTCCTAGTGACCAAGTGGACGGGGGAAGTTTATCTTCTTTGAGTAGGACTAGATCGTTAATCCGTACTGGATCTTGCTGTTGGGACCATTTGTTGCGGATTTGGAGCTCTTGGAGGTACTCTTTATGCCATCGCTGCCATAAATGTTCATACATGGCTTGAACTAGTTGCCATCTAGTGAGTCTATTGACAGGAGTTTCTATAAGGCTTGGTTCTGGTACAGTGAATAAGTTGCATCCGACTAGGAAGTGTGCCGGTGTCAAGGCCTGTAGATCTTCTGGATCATCGCTGATGGCGCTTAACGGTCGAGAATTGAGACACGCCTCAATCTGAGCTACAAGTGTTAGAGTTTCTTCAATGGAAAGCAAGTGATCGGCGACGACTCTTCGCAAATGGTGTTTGAATGACTTAACACCAGCTTCCCATAGACCTCCGAAGTGAGGTGAGGCCGGAGGGATAAAGTGCCATTCCGTATTACAGTCGGTCAACGATTGTAGCAAGCTGGAATCTTGGTGAAGTTGATGAAATTATTTGTCCAATTCCCGAGCAGCACCCACAAAGTTCGTTGCATTGTCACTGTAAATTTTTGCACAGTGACCTCGTCGAGCTACAAAGCGTTTAAACGCGGCCAGAAATGAGTCTGTCGTTAAATCCAATACGAGTTCCAAGTGAACTGCACGAGTGGCAAAACAAACAAAGATGGCCACGTAAGATTTGAGGATGGTCTTTCCGCGTCCCTTGACTGGTTTGGCCTTAAATGGGCCAGCATAGTCGACGCCCGTAATAGTGAACGGTTTGGACGGTCGTACCCGGTCACGTGGCAAAACACTCATAATCTGATTTTTGGCCTTGGCTTGGTATCGGTAACAGATGATACAACTTCGGAAGAATTGTCTGACCATATTTCTTCCACTTGGGATCCAGTATCTGGTGCGAATGTGATGTAGAGTGAGCTGAGTGCCTCCGTGTAGTGTGCGGCTGTGAGCATAATCAATGATCAACCAGGTTAGATGGGAATCTTTGTGTAGAATAATGGGACAGCGTTCTGCATATGATAGAGTAGCATGCTTTAATCGTCCTCCGACTCGTAGAAATCCTTGGTCATCTACAAACGGTGTTAA
Organism: Thereva nobilitata; assembly: GCA_963855945.1. Classification (NCBI taxonomy): domain Eukaryota; kingdom Metazoa; phylum Arthropoda; class Insecta; order Diptera; family Therevidae; genus Thereva; species Thereva nobilitata. The sequence goes on from OY979695.1 coordinate 74,895,681, forward strand.
ATTCCTAATCTTGCTTTTGGTCGAGATGGGTTTTCCTTTAGTTAGGTCCGAAATTTCGTCAGCGTATGAGGACTGTTGAGCGATGTGTAGCCATCTGTCTAATGCAGCGTTCTTTTCAGTGGCTGTGAGGTGACCTTATACGAACAAAATCACCTGTTTTATATTTAGGTTTTGACTTTATTTTGGGGTACTTGAACACAGATAATAATAAACGTTTTTCGTTGTGTGGTCCAACATCTACAGGTCTCATCTTAATCGTACGATGTTTTGTTGTATTGTAGTCGTCTGTTAACTTGGCCAACATGCTAATCCAGTGATAATTGCCATTCATGCTGAATTCTTTCCACATCATATTTTTCAACGTTCTGTTAAATCTTTCTACGATTGAGGCTTTCAAAGTACTGTAGCTGGAATAATGGTTTATTTCATAATTTTTCATAAGTTGTTGAAATGGTTTATTAAAAAATTCCTTTCCATCGTCAGTTTGTAAATTTTGTGGTATGCGTCCTGTATTAAAAGTAGATTGCATTGCTTTAACAACTTCTGGAGCCTTTTTACTTTTAAGCGGTAAGGCCCATGCATACTTTGAAAATGTATCAATCACAGTGTTTTAGATAAAAAGGGTAGCACTATTGAAACACTCAAAACACGGTTTAGGAATTCATATTAGTATAATTATTAATTCAGTTTCACAGTATTTCGATGCAAACTTATGATTATTACTATTAAAAGAAAAATAACCGAGCTAATTCAACATGTTTAGGTACAAGAATTATAAACGCACTCGAACAGAAACTAAGACAGAAAATTTAAATTATGTTTAATTTTAATGTAAAAAATGATGATGAAAAATTTGGCTCTCCGATGAACACCCGCACGAAAGGACTTCACGCCGTAAAAGTAAAGTAGACAGTGAAATCACAAGTCATCTCAGTTTCGACATCAGAGTTGACGGTATCCTTGTCCCGTTGGTAATTGTGAATCAACATCCATTGTCGTGGTCGCCTTTTGATATTTTGCGATCGGGTTGCCGGTGGTAGATTTTTTAATAGTTGTTGATTTTATGGTTCGTTGATAAAATGTTGTGATGATGGTTATTAACATTCCGCCCGCCTTCGTGGGTACACGAAAGTAGTGGTAGGTTGACGGCTCCGCCCGCCCTGGCCCCTTCTTGGTATAGATGTTACAGGTCAGAGGTATTGAGGGGCAGAACACAAATTTTTACTATGGGACGTTTGCAATAGCCGTTCTTGTGCTTCAGAGTAACAACTCGGATGTTGCCATCATCTCCTGGATGGACCTCAGTGATTCTTCCTAGTGACCAAGTGGACGGGGGAAGTTTACCTTCTTTGAGTAGGACTAGATCGTTAATCCGTACTGGATCTTGCTGTTGGGACCATTTGTTGCGGATTTGGAGCTCTTGGAGGTACTCTTTATGCCATCGCTGCCATAAATGTTCATACATGGCTTGAACTAGTTGCCATCTAGTGAGTCTATTGACAGGAGTTCCTATAAGGCTTGGTTCTGGTACAGTGAATAAGTTGCATCCGACTAGGAAGTGTGCCGGTGTCAAGGCCTGTAGATCTTCTGGATCATCGCTGATGGCGCTTAACGGTCGAGAATTGAGACACGCCTCAATCTGAGCTACAAGTGTTAGAGTTTCTTCAATGGAAAGCAAGTGATCGCCGACGACTCTTCGCAAATGGTGTTTGAATGACTTAACACCAGCTTCCCATAGACCTCCGAAGTGAGGTGAGGCCGGAGGGATAAAGTGCCATTCCGTATTACAGTCGGTCAACGATTGTAGCAAGCTGGAATCTTGGTGAAGTTGATGAAAATATTTGTCCAATTCCCGAGCAGCACCCACAAAGTTCGTTGCATTGTCACTGTAAATTTTTGCACAGTGACCTCGTCGAGCTACAAAGCGTTTAAACGCGGCCAGAAATGAGTCTGTCGTTAAATCCAATACGAGTTCCAAGTGAACTGCACGAGTGGCAAAACAAACAAAGATGGCCACGTAAGATTTGAGGATGGTCTTTCCGCGTCCCTTGACTGGTTTGGCCTTAAATGGGCCAGCATAGTCGACGCCCGTAATAGTGAACGGTTTCGACGGTCGTACCCGGTCACGTGGCAAAACACTCATAATCTGATTTTTGGCCTTGGCTTGGTATCGGTAACAGATGATACAACTTCGGAAGAATTGTCTGACCATATTTCTTCCACTTGGGATCCAGTATCTGGTGCGAATGTGATGTAGAGTGAGCTGAGTGCCTCCGTGTAGTGTGCGGCTGTGAGCACAATCAATGACCAACCAGGTTATATGGGAATCTTTGTGTAGAATAATGGGACAGCGTTCTGCATATGATCGAGTAGCATGCTTTAATCGTCCTCCGACTCGTAGAAATCCTTGGTCATCTACAAACGGTGTTAAATTCCTAATCTTGCTTTTGGTCGAGATGGGTTTTCCTTTAGTTAGGTCCGAAATTTCGTCAGCGTATGAGGACTGTTGAGCGATGTGTAGCTATCTGTCTAATGCAGCGTTCTTTTCAGTGACTGTGAGGTGACCTCGTTGTCGTTGTGACGGCTGATGGGAGGCATTATGGATGAAACGACAACAATAGGCTGTGATTCTGATCAGTTTCCCTAAGTTAGAGTAGCGATGCAAAAGTGTATTAATAGGCATTTGCTGATGAGCGAGGAGGATAGTTGTTTCTCTTCGTTCCTAAAGAGGTTGATCAGCAGACAGGTTTGATGCTCGCTTTGGCCAGCATTCTTGACTTTTTCTGAGCCACTGTGGGCCAGTCCACCAAAGCTCGTGGCACTGCAACCCCGCAGGCGAGAGTCCTCGTGTTGCGCAGTCAGCAGGATTGTCATCAGTTGGGACATGGTTCCATGTTGCTTGTGGAGTAATGGAGTGGATAGTGGACACTCGGTTAGCGACGAATACCTTCCAGCGTGACGGATGCTCTCCTAACCATGTTAGGACTATAGTTGAGTCAGTCCACGCATACACGGGAATTTTGTTAAAGTATGGTTCCAGTTGTACCGCTGTTATAAGTTCAGCCAGCAAAGTAGCTCCGCATAATTCAAGCCTTGGCAACGATACTGTTTTCAGTGGACTCACTCGAGTTTTGGAAGCCATTAACGACACTCGAGCATCATGGTGACCGGATGTGATGCGGAGGTAGACCACGGCAGCGTATGCGCTTAGTGAAGCGTCACAAAACCCGTGCAATTGAAGGTTCATGGCTGAATTATGTGGATCTGTGATGCCCATCCATCGATCAATTTGAATGCATGTAAGCTCGTTCATTTCCTGACGATAGTGGTTCCATTTGATAGAAAGCTCTTCTGGAAGTTCTTCATCCCAGTCTAGTTTGGCCAGCCAGAGTTTTTGGAGGAACACCTTAGGTATGATAGTCGTAGGGGATAGCCACCCAAGCGGATCGTAAATGCGACTTATGTCTGATAGTACACTTCTCTTGGTATAGCTGACCTGCTGAGGTAAATGAATCTGAAAGATGAATTTATCTTGTGAAGGATTCCATCCAAAACCTAGAGTCTTGACTTGTGCATCTTCTACTATTTTGACCTGGGTTTTAATTTCGCGATCCTCTTCAGGAATGTCGCTGATGAGTTCACCTTTACTTAGTAGATTACACACTTCTGTCTTGATATGCAGCGCGGACTGATGGTCGTAGGCACCAAAGAGTGCATCATCCACATAGAAATTATCTCGCACGATTTTTGCAGCAGAAGGAAATTCATGTTGATAGTCGTGACAGAGCTGGCGTAGTGTCCTGGATGCTAAGTAAGGGGCGCAGGCGGTACCGTAAGTGACAGTTAACAATCGATAGCACCTAATTGGCTCTCGTGTGGTGCGACGCCATATAATGCGTTGAAGATCGACGTCATCTGTATGGACACGTATCTGACGGTACATTTTTTCTATGTCAGCCGTGAGGACGAGCGGGTAAAGACGCCATTTACTGATGACTTGGAAAATATCGTTTTCTAGTTTAGGCCCAATGTGGAGGAGATCGTTTAGGGACACGCCGGAGCTGGTTTTTTGTGATCCATTGAAAACGACTCGTAGCTTCGTTGTCGTACTGTTGGGCTTCAGTATAGCATGATGAGGAAGGTAGAATTGACGAAGAGCGTTCTCTTGTTCATCAACAACGTGTTCCAAATGTCCAAGTGTTTGGTATTCTTCCAAGAAGTTTGAGAAGTCGCGATGTAAGTTATTATCTTGAGCCAACCGTTTTTCTAGTCGGAGTAATGCCGACACTGCTACCTTGCGTGAATCTCCTAGCTGTAAAGCATTGGATTTCGTCGGGAGTCGCACAACGTAGCGTCCTTCTGCGTCTCTCTTGTGGGAGTGTATGAACAGGTTCTCACATTCTTCTTCTTGAGGAGTTAAGGGCACGCTAGTTGGGGTGTCTTCAATTTCCCAGAAGCGTCGAAGCGTCGAAGCGTCCGGTCAACGTCAAGTAATGCACAGTGTGACTGGAGCATGTTGTGTTGTGTGGAGGTTTCTTTATCCACGGAGCCAGACACTATCCAACCTAGAGCGGTGGCTTGGGCGAGGGGCGTTCCATCTGGACCTCGCCGAACTTAATCTAGTAAGACCTTATTGTAAACGTCGACTCCCAAAATTAAATCGATGCGTGATGGCGTGTGGAACTCCGGGTCGGCAAGTTGTAAGTTCATTATGTGTGGCCATGTTGATTGTTGTATCTTCTGTGCTGGTATCAAATGGGCTAACGTAGGAAGGATTAACGATTGAACAGGGATAACGTCAGGTGGGTCTGATGATGTTAATATGTTGTGTGTAGCAAAGGCTTCTGCTATTCCCGCGTTGCATTCTGCAACTCCAAGTACTGGAATTCTTATTCGGTTCTTCCTCAGCCGCAGGGTATTTGCGAGTGATGCTGTTATGAAGTTAGATTCCGAGCATTGGTCTAGCAATGCACGAGCACGGACAGTTCTACCTTCAGGAGACTGCACTAAGATACTGGCCGTAGTTAGTAAGACACATCTTGATGTGTATTGGCTACAGGAAAGATGGGCTCTAGTTGGCGATGCTATTGGACAAGCTGGTGTTTGCTCCGATTGTGTTGATGACGTGGAACTCTGAAAGTTATGGTGTCCATGTATCATTGTGTGGTGTTTTTGTTTGCAGTGCTTGCATCGATTCATTCACTCGTGCACATTGTGATTACTGCCGAGACAATTATGACAGGAGTTGTTGAGACGTTTGCAGCTTCTTACAAGTTGTCATGGGTTTCTTGGAACTGCTTCCAATATGTATGGATCAACTGAATGCGTGCCTTTAAGAAGTCTGCGGTACGCTTGTCCTTACCGGTCTTCAACACATTAGTGATAAAGTTCTCAATTCGTTCCGTCTGAAGGGTGAGTTTACTGCGCGGCGTTGCCATTTCGATGCGCAAGCGTTTTATCCCTTGGGGAAAGTAGAAATGTTCGGCAATAGACGGCGTTTAAGAATAAGCAGCGTAGTTTGTTAAGGAAATGAAATAAAGTATTGGCAGTCAAACGTGGAAAGGTTGACGTGTCTCAGAATTTCAGGAGTTTTACGCACAAGATTGTTTTGTTCGTGGGGATATATCGGAAAGTTCTAAGCTTCACGGAGGTTAATAGCCAGCGTCGTAAATTGTCTTGGATCTTGATAATATAAATACGGATCGTCAAACTAGCAATTGTGTCCAAAATTATTGATGATTGAATTTATGAAGGATAAGGTCGTATATTATATCAATGTTGAATTTAATGTAATATATGTATCATTATAGTTAAACACCAAGGAGAGGTCTGAAGTGTGTCCAAGCCCAAAATTGGAAAATTGATACTATCACTGAAATCTCAATTGTTATTTGCTCCTTTCTTCTCCTGCACCGCATGTAACGAAGTGAGCGTGCTTGTACGCAATGCAGTGAAAATTCACTAGTGACCTTCTTTTACTTGTGTCTCCTCACATTAATTGATTAATTTGCCCATATAGTATCCACTGTTAACAAATATAAAAAAAATGGAACGGACTTACACTAGTTTCTGAATAATTTTTACAGGCAATTTATCCTTTACTCTTCCTTAGAGTGTAGTTAACGGTTCCTCAAATAACAGCTCCACAATTGATGGCAGGAAGAAGTTGGTATGCAAAGGTAACAGGACACTCGGATAACAAAGAACTTATTGTGTTTCGAGCACTTCACTGCTAACGTGTTTAACAAATTACTGTAATATGACTTTAGCCTTCTATTAATTACAAGCACAGTTTCACGATTTATGAACATATTAGGTTAGCACTGACATTCCTTAAAATTGATGCTGACGGAGTAGCATAAGCGAACTACATCCGGCTCGAAGGACCAAAAATGTTTTAGATAAAAAGGGTAGCACTATTGAAACACTCAAAACACGGTTTAGGAATTCATATTAGTATAATTATTAATTCAGTTTCACAGTATTTCGATACAAACTTATGATTATTACTATTAAAAGAAAAATAACCGAGCTAATTCAACATGTTTAGGTACAAGAATTATAAACGCACTCGAACAGAAACTAAGACAGAAAATTTAAATTATGTTTAATTTTAATGTAAAAAATGATGATGAAAAATTTGGCTCTCCGATGAACACCCGCACGATAGGACTTCACGCCGTAAAAGTAAAGTAGACAGTGAAATCACAAGTCATCTCAGTTTCGACATCAGAGTTGACGGTATCCTTGTCCCGTTGGTAATTGTGAATCAACATCCATTGTCGTGATCGCCTTTTGATATTTTGCGATCGGGTTGCCGGTGGTAGATTTTTTAATAGTTGTTGATTTTATGGATCGTTGATAAAATGTTGTGATGATGGTTATTAACACACAGTAAGTAGAAAACGAAAACCGTAGTTTTCTGACGAGTAAGAACCCATTTCGACCAAGTCTGCCAGCCACAAATCATCTATACCTTAGGTAGTGACATGACGGCGTTTAAAATTTTTTCTAACTGGTTTATGCAGTTCGTTGATTATCTGTCTTCTGCTCATTGTAGCGAATGTATAAATACCCGAGGTTGAATAACCGATTTATATACAAAGCAAGAATGATCAAGTTTAATCACCCATTTACAATGATGGTTGCGATTGCGAGGCCTTCGGGATGTGGGAAAACAACATTTATAAAAAATCTTCTTAATACTAACCAGGTTTTTATACAACCGCAAATTAAAAAAATTATATCGTGTAATGCAGAACACGGTGCACTGCCAACAGCTATCAAACTACAAAACATTGAATATTTAAATGCTTTTCCGGAGGAGTTTGTAAATAATGTAAACGAACCAACGTTGATTATGATAGATGACGTGATGTTAAATGCGTTTAGTAAACAAGTTTGTGAACTCTTCACTAAGGGGTCTCATCATCGTAATTTCTCAGTAATTCTTGTGACACAAAACGTATTTCATCAAGGCAAATTCAGTCGAGACATATCGCTCAATTGTAAATATCTTGTTGTATTTAAAAACCCCCGAGATAAAAGCCAATTTATCCATCTGGCCCAGTGGCGGATCCACGGGGGGGGGTTTTCGGGTCCGGATAAATGCAATAGAAGATAATTACGAAGAAGATAATTACGAAGATAATCAATATGACCGATCAAGAAAAAATATATGATCCACAAACGGTTCTAGTCACTCTTAAATTTTCGAGGCTTTTCAAAAAACTTTCTGAGAATTTCGTCTTCAGTCAAAGTTATGCGATGATGAATGTTCAAAGATGCAAGACCATTGAGACGCTCTTGACCCATCGTGTTTCTCAGATAATCTTTCATTCTCCTCAAAGTCGAAAATGATCGTTCTGGAGTTGCTGTGGTCACGGGTATCACCGCCAAAACTCGTAGGATTTTGTTGACGTTTTTGAAAGTTCTGCCATTTATGATCTGCAAAAATTCCTTCTATTTAGATTTTCAATGGATATTATTTATTTTACTTTGTTCCAAATTGCACCAAAAAAATCTCTTACTCAATTAATTGTCAATAAGTCGTCTATTAGTGATTTTTCTCTGATTCTTTTAAATTAAAAAATTTTGTTTTGAAATTAAATAGAAAATAAATGATAATCTATTAGTATTATAATCAATCAGATTTTTTGGTACAATATATGAGAAACCTGGCATTATTTTTTAGCCAAAAATGATCTGAATTTGAGAGATACTCACTGCTAATGCATCAAGTGCATTTTCGATGTTTTGATTGCAGATCCGTTGTCTCCACATTTTGACTTCTGAAATGAAATTACTCTCGGAACAATCCAGTATTTCTTCGTAAAATTGGTAGAGGCTTGCACATTTCTTCCCGTCGAATTCTTGTTTGAGGAATAGCTGTCCAAAACTTTGAAAAACTGTTTTGTGTTTTTCGAACCGACTCTGAAGATGAGAAATGTAGGTGTCGAGAAATGGGATGTAAAATGCGATTTTGTAATACTCTTCAACTGTTTTCGCTTCAACGTTGCAACGATTTTTTTGTCGACTGCATCGACGAGGCATTTTCATTTCAATCTCGTACTCCGAACAAATTTCAGAAACTTTTTGATAAACAATGTGGAAGCATGAATCCACGTTTTCACGCTTTTCCTTGAAGTCGTTCAAAGCATCATCAGCCAATTTCGTGGCCTCTCCCAGATCTTGATTTTTCAATTGCAATTCTCGACTCAATGGCAAAACGATGGAATTAATTGATTCCATAATATGACAGGAAATTTGGAACTCGATTGTGAAAATCGCTGTCAAAAGTTGAGATGCTGCCCGTGAAGTTTCTCGATCCTTCCACGTTTTTATTTCTTCCAACGCTTCAATAACAGCCGGTTGAAGTTCGACGTATCTTGATACAGCTTCATGAGACTGAGCCCATCTTGTAGGACAAATGGACTTCAATTTTTCTTTTCTTCGCTCACTTTTCTCTGTCATTTTTGAAATTTCGTTCTTCAAGATGCTTTGTCTCTTGGGCCAGTGAAAAAATGCTTGAATTGCTCCGATAGTTCCCAACGCGTTTTTGATACCAGATACTTCGCAAGCTGCATTGATGGTCAAACTGAAGCTGTGTGCGGCGCAATGCACATAAATTGCGAGAGGAAAATGAGACCTCAAATAAGCCTGTGCTCCATGAAATTCGCCACTCATTGCCGGAGCTCCGTCGTATCCTTGGCCGTACATGAATGAGCAATCCACGCCGATATCGGTCAGATAATTCCTGATGGAATTTGCCAGAGCTTGTCCAGAAACGTCAGTGACGGGAACGAATCCGAGGAAATCCTCACAAATATTTGTTTGTGAATCCAAGTATCGTGTGCAAATGGAAAATTGCTCTATGCTTGAAATGTCAGTCGATTCGTCGGCTAAAACTGAAAATCCTTCCGATTGATTTATTCGATCAACGATTTTTTTTCTGATCAATTCATGACAAGTTGCGATAATTTCATTCTGAATGGTTTTGCTCAAATATGTTGAATTTTTCGGAGCAGACAAAAGGTTTTTCTTGAGTGTTTCGTCACCTTCAGCTCGATACCGTAAAATTGCACGAAAGTTTCCTTCGTTCGAATATTTTCCATCACTTTTATCATCCGCGTCAGGTTCCTCTTCATTATACAAACATCCATCGTCTCTATGGCCACGAAGTGCAATTCCTTGACGTCCACACAAAACTATTGCACTAACTATGGGTTTCAGTCGTTCGTAATTTTCTTCTTTAGTTTTTTCTTTCTGCTTATCGAGTTGTTCATCAATAGATTTAGTTTTGCCAAGCTGAATATCGCGTAAATGTTCAAAAGCAACGATGGATTTTTTATGGTAATCAAGTTTTTCGTGGTTCCGAAAAGTTTCTTTCGCGTGCTTCCAAGTGTTGAACGGCTTGTTGATGAGTTTCCCCAGACATACGTCGCGTATTCCACCGGTTTTCACGCCAAAAGCTATGCAGCACTTACAATATGCGCCATTTTCTTTCGCAGAATATGCCAACCAGTGAAATTCCTCAAGCCATTTTCTTTGAAAAGATAAATTTTTGGCAGTTGATGTCGGGAACGAAAAATTAGCTGGTGGCACCCACGAGTCGTCGATAATGTTCAGGATTTCACTCGCGTTTCTTGTATTTGAAGCATTAGACGTGGCTAGAGCGATGTCGTTTTTGAATGGAAGCAATTCTTGTTTGTTTTGAACTGACGTATCTTCGGAAGTCGATTGTCCTCCAGTCTCCGGTGGATTTTCTTCGAGGTTAAGCTTCTCTGCATTTTCAATCTGTGTCAAAAAAATATGGTTAGCTAAAAACTAATGAGAATCTTCAGTTTTTTTGAAATTATAAATTATATGAATACATTGTGCAAAAATAGTAGCTTTTCCGATATACTTATCATTTTTTTATTGCAATTTTTCTTACCTGTTTTTCCTTTTTCTTTGTTTCTGGTTCTGATTCTGGATCAAGGCGGGTGAAATAGGAAAACAATGTCCTCTTCATATTGTGAGGCGTGTTTTCTCAGTAAGAGAACTTGAAAAGAGATTTTTGTCACTTGAAATTATACTAACCACTTGTCAACTTCGGCATGTTTACACAATGCGTGTTGAAAGAAACAAAGAAATAATTAAAATACACTCAAACACGCTCATAGATGGCGCAAATATCAACGGAAAAACTTTAAGAAAAATCGCACGGCGCTGTCATCGCGACTAGGTTGGCGCGCAGTTTGAATTTGCGAACAAACTATATGCACTGCCATAACGACTGGACAGCACCAATGGCTTTTCTATAACACGGTAGTCCAGCCGTTATGGTGACCTGTATATACGTGGTAATTATGCATATATCTCAAGGAAAAAATGTCTACCCCCCCCTTAAACAAATTTTGGACCCCCCCCTTATCAAAATCCTGGATCCGCCCCTGATCTGGCCCGACAAATTTACCCAGAAAATAGTTTAGAATTTGTGAGAATATATAAAGAGATAACTCAAATGCCTTACGGGTATTTGCTAATTGATTTAACTCAAGATATTAACGACGTCTTAAGATTTCGTACTGATATATTTAATAAATACTTTGTAACCTGCTTTTGTCCGCAAAATTCTTTAAATGGTAAGAATGGCATCACGAATGAAACGATTAAGGGACAACAAGAATATGCTATATGTTCTTAAAAAGGCTAAACCAAATCTAAGAAAGTCCATCATACAAAATGCTGACCCTGAGGCTATAAAAACTCTTTGTGAAATTACACTCAACACCTTAAAAGGTAACCATATGCCGCATGGAAATATCTACAACTCCCTGTGTAAGTATAAAAAGGACATGCGTAAATTCATTTGCTCAAACAGATCCGTTGCTAAACAACGTAAAATACTAGTGCATCGAGGAGGTTTTTTACCCGTTTTATTAGGAAGTGTATTGTCAGGAGTTATTGGCTCATTAATTGAAAAATATGCATAGAAATAATGGATTTAATAAGATGCTACTTCTGTCCCCAGAGGTTTACAACAAGCTTAAAGATGAAATTGAAATGACTGCAAATCAGTCCATTTTTGATAGAGCAATGAATAAAATATTACAGAATAAAGACATGAATGATTCAGAAAAATGGTATAGCTATCGAAATCAACTAATTTCATTTTTAAATCACAATCGGAAATCCAAACGAACGCTTGATAAAGAAACAAATTTATTCAATGAGCAAAAAAAGTTTAAGAGATAGTGCCACACAAACGAAATTTATTTTTAAAAATGATGTGTTAACACAGACTTCACCAACAACAATGGATTTTCTAGACGAAGAAGGAGTTTTTGAAGAAGCAGGTAGTATAACACCACCAAGAAGATCTTTATCACCAGCGCACACTGGGACGGATTGCCCCTTTACGACGACAAAAATAAAAAAAAAATTACATTTTAACTGACCAAAACTAACTGGGATGCATTCTTAAATAACCACTCCATAATACTACAAATAAACAATGGCGAAATAATAACATAATTAGCTGGTAACACGCGCTAAACTTCCCCCTTCTGCGCACGGTCAACGCGAGAATCAATTGCACTCGAAATATCAACGGCTTATTACGCTTGTTCTGTGTGGCGGAGATCAGTCAATTTCTGTATTGTCAGATAGATTTTCAAAAAATATTGAACACGTGTTTTTTTTTCAATCTAAACTTTCCGAGAGAATTGGGTGTTATTATTTTTGTCGTCGTAAATTTGCTATCTGTCCCAGTGTGCAGCGGCCAAAAGACGATTATAAGCTAGTGGTATAGCAAAAACGCTAAAGCCGCCACCAAAATTACTAAGAACAATATCTGCAGCTAACGCACGTGAAAAGGATTATAAAATAATTACGGGTGAAGATGGTATAACACAATATACTGTACCAATGAATATGACTGTTGATGAAGCTAACGATGTTATAGAAGAATTAGAACAAAGTGGAAAACAAACAAAACCAGTCCAGAAACAGCCTATATTAAGACCCTCTGAACTAGAATCTGGTCAATATACGCTTTCATTTCCTGTGCGCAAGCTCGGTATTAGACAGAGTAATCGTTTGAAGACTTTAAAGGATAAATCTAAAAGTACCTCGGACATTCCTTGGGAAAGACTTTAAAAAAAATCCCAGTGGATATAAAAGAAAATGAATTTTACGTATGCCTTTTAAGTAATAACTCTATGCAATTTTACCCGGAAAATACGCTATCCGCTTTTACAAATGCACTTGCTAAACCATGCAAGTTTAATGGAAACTGGCGTGTCGGAATAACTGAAATTTCATTACCAAATTTTGAAATAACAAAACGCGCAATCTCCAGCAATGAAGGAAATGCGCCTAAAAGACTGAGGCGCGCAGACGACCAGTTAAAGGAAGCTAGAAAGCAGCATCAAAAGGATTTTAAAATACTTAGCATCAAAATAAATGAAAATGTAAAACTTGAAAGGACGCCAGAAAATCTTGAACAAGTCTACTAACATTTTATAGCTGCGTTCCATTTCTGCTTTTGAGCACTCGTGAGCAAAGGAGAAAAGGAACGCGAAATTTGTGTTTATGAGCAAAAAAAACATAACCTCTAATTTTTGACGTTTAGATTTGTGTATAATAAAAACACTACGTTAAATTTTTCAATTAAGATTTGCGTATGATCAAAACAGAAATTATAGAAACTTTGAAAAAATGAAAAAGAGATTAAAAAACAATGGAAAGAATTGCGGTGAGTTTTTAAAGTAATAATGTTAAAAAAAATTATTACAGTCTTGTTTACAGATTTTTTTAAATGAAGAGAGCAGTGATAGCTCTCATTAATTTATTTGAATCCTCCTCATCATATTCATTATACAGTGAATCCGAGGATGGGATTATCAATACAAATGTGAAAGTGGAAAATTATTTATCAGTAGTTGATAGATACTCCAATATACAATTCAAACAACATTTCCGTTTAACCAGAAATATTGCTGTAAGATTAATCCGTAAGCGTATATAACTAAAATATATTTTAAAAAGCATTTATACAGTTCATTGTAATTCATATTTCAGATATGTATGAAGAATATAATCAGGAAGACAATGTACATGGACGTCCAGAAGTTGGACCGCAATTAGGAATATACCTGACATTATGGTATCTTGCCAATACAGAAACATGTAGGGAAATATCCGATAGATTCGGTGTTACCAAAAGTTCCGTGTACCGAATTCTACATAGAGTGATCAACTGGATTGTAACAATAGGACACAATTTTGTTAGATGGCCAACAGCGCTTGAGATGAAAGAAAATCAACAAAAATTCCATGCAATGAAGCGTTTTCCAAGAGTAGTGGGAGCGATTGATGGGGCGCATATCAGAATACGTTGTCCACTCGTAAATAAAGAAGCGTACTGTAATCGAAAAGGATATTACAGTATATTAATGCAAGCATTATCATCACCAAGAAAACAACGATGGAAATTTGATAATTCCTGGTGGTGTATTACTTGGTGATTCGGCATATCCTGAGAAACCATATTTAGTAACGCCTTTTAAGGATTACGGTACGCTAACCGCGAAGCAGCGCGTATTCAACTATCTACATTCTTCTACTAGAATGGTAGTAGAAAATGCTTTCGGACTTTTGAAGCAGCGTGTCCGAAGGCTAAAATTTTTCGAAAGTCCGGATATAGGTTTCATTTGCAATTGTGTAGTAGCTACATGCATATTGCATAATATCTGCATTTTAGAAGAGGACTTAGACATAGTTCCTGAAAGTGAAAACAATGTAAATCAAGATAATGAAAATGAGGCAGAAGTACAAGAAAGTGGACATCAAGGCTCTGGTAGCATCAGAAACGAATTTTTTTTAGAGCTGGACAACCACAATTTATTGGAAAGACATTAGTTAAAAGCTATGTACCTATCTTGTTTAATATTATTAATATGAAATAAAAGTAAAAAAAATATATAAAATAGTTTCTTTATTACTAACACATATAATAATACATTAATTTTCAAATAAACAGTTCTCATCACATACATAAAATAAAGACAGTCTCCATGACTTATAAATACTTAAATTTTAAATAATAGTGTTCTTCACAGAAAAAATAAAAACAGTTCATGACTACTATATACTTAAAATATAAATAACATTTTGTATATTAAAAATAAAAACAGTTCATTACTATAAACATATAAATGTGCATAAATAAACTAGTCTCCTTGACCTACAGTGGCTCACAGTGAAAATCGTCCACCTTACGAGTAAGAGGAATTAAGTAGTTTTTTTCATCTAGCTCTCAACAAATCCAAATAAGAATTTACATAACTAAGTTTTTCATTTCTTTTCTTCAAAATAATAACGAAAAATTATGAAATTAATCAATAACAAAAACGGGAAAAATTCAAATTTCCGGAAAGGTCATATTTCTATCTCACAATGAAAATCGTCCATAACACTCAATACTAAGAAATGTCGTCCATAACACTCAATACTAAGAAAGTAGGTCCTCCTTATGCTGTAATTACTGCTAGAAGCCTGTTCGGCATTGAATTTACTAATTTTTAGTATACTTAGAATTAATTCTAGCCCATTCCTGCTTGAGTACATTTTCAAGGTCTTTCTGCGAGGTAATATTGTCTTACGAATGCTCCTGCCCGGTGTATCCCATAAATTCTATTAACATTCAAGTTAGTGATTGAGGAGGAACGGGGAAAACTGTTTTACAATTGTATATCAGCCAATAGCGTTCAACGTCTGAGGTATGCTTAGGGCCATTATACTGATAGAATGCAAACCCAGCAGTAATACTTAGAAGCTGCGCACTCTGCTGCACATTTCTTTTTAGAATATCAAGCTAAACCATTGCATCCACTGTTCCTCGGATGAACTCAAGGTTGCCAGTGCCATTTGCCGCCATACACCTCCATACGATACCAAACAACCGAGTATTGCAATTCGTTCTTTAGTAGTCTCTCATTATAAGGCGGGCAAAGGTCACAGAGAAATGGCAGAGATTGTTGGAAAAAGTCGAACAACTGTCCAATATATTATTAAAAGGCGTGAAGAAAGTGGTAGAATAGCAAGCAAGCCAAAAAACAGTACCAGAAAAGTATTTCCCAACAATCTGCCATTTCTCTTTGACTTTTGCCCGCCTTATAATGAGAGACTACTAAAGAACGAATTGCAATACTCGGTTGTTTGGTATCGTATGGAGGTGTATGGCGGCAAATGGCACTGGCAACCTTGAGTTCATCCGAGGAACAGTGGATGCCATGGTTTAGCTTGATATTCTAAAAAGAAATGTGCAGCAGAGTGCGCAGCTTCTAAGTATTACTGCTGGGTTTGCATTCTATCAGTATAATGGCCCTAAGCATACCTCAGACGTTGAACGCTATTGGCTGATATACAATTGTAAAACAGTTTTCCCCATTCCTCCTCAATCACTAACTTGAATGTTAATAGAATTTATGGGATACACCGGGCAGGAGCATTCGTAAGACAATATTACCTCGCAGAAAGACCTTGAAAATGTACTCAAGCAGGAATGGGCTAGAATTAATTCTAAGTATACTAAAAATTAGTAAATTCAATGCCGAACAGGCTTCTAGCAGTAATTACAGCATAAGGAGGACCAACTTTCTTAGTATTGAGTGTTATGGACGACATTTCTTAGTATTGAGTGTTATGGACGATTTTCATTGTGAGATAGAAATATGACCTTTCCGGAAATTTGAATTTTTCCCGTTTTTGTTATTGATTAATTTCATAATTTTTCGTTATTATTTTGAAGAAAAGAAATGAAAAACTTAGTTATGTAAATTCTTATTTGGATTTGTTGAGAGCTAGATGAAAAAAACTACTTAATTCCTCTTACTCGTAAGGTGGACGATTTTCACTGTGAGCCACTGTATATACATAAAAAGTTATATCTAGAAAGAATATTTAAGCAAAAACTCTTTATTTTGTAAAAGAGACATAACTTCCTTATGCCTTTCCTCTTTAGCCTTTTCTTTTTTGCTTAAATATTCTTCCAGAAATTTCTGTTTTTTTTCTTTTTTCTTCTAAAATGCCTCCAAAAAATTGTTTTTTTACATCGAGGCAATTTGTTTTCATCTTTCTCTTCCTTGAAACGCTTGTTTCGGCTTTTTTTATAGTGGAAGCGGAAGGGATTGCGGGTTGTACTCCCAAACCTATGGTATGTGGAGCAGACATGATCGGATGATCTTTGTAGATATCATCCAGCTCCAGTAGCGTACGCAGGATGAAACCATGGGGGGGGGTTTCACAAAACATATTTTGTACACATATTGTGTAAAAAATTTTTTTTTCATGTAATAGGACTATGTACTTATATTATATTTTATGTTATTTCACTATAAAAATAATTACCTATAGGTATATTTTTATCGCAATTTTTTTATTGAAAATTGTGAAGAAACATAAATAATAATTTTTGACCATTTTTCGAATATCACAAAATGTCTTGTTTTTCTCCAAAAATCATGGTCTCGTGGTGTGCGCAAGACTTTAGACTTTGATTTAGGGCATTTTTACAATTTTTTTACCGACAAGAAGGGAACTACTCTGAAAACTTGGTGGCGCGTAGTTTTTGAGTGAGAAAATCGTTTGGTGACATTAAAAAAAAATTTAAAAATTCCTTTTTTTTCAAATTTTGGCCAAAAAGGCCAAAAAATTGGCCAAAAATGCGTCCAATTGTTTTTTGCGTAATTTCATCTGAGAAGACGGAAAATTTCCTACAAAAATCTATATGGCCATCCCGAAAGTCAGAGCTTGTCGAGAACTATAAATAAATGAGAAATACGTGATTTTTGAAAAATCGCGTTTTTTTCAATAACAGTTGTAACTCCGAACCGGCGCACACAATTGCGCTAAAAAAAATTTTGGTATATCACATCCAGTTCACGAACATATTCCCAAAGTCTGAGAGATATTTATTTTTTTGCTATTCCGTTTGAAAAGAATCCACCATATATTATACATCGGTATTTGGAATATTTTTTTAATTGTATAATAAGTTGATATATTTATTAATTATAACTTTTCCTATTATTATTGGAGTCATGGGGGGGGGGGGGGTTTAACCCGCAGTAAACCCCCCCCCCGCGTACGCGCCTGTCCAGCTCCTCCATAAACATAAATTTCGAAGGAGTTGATCCTGTCCCCCTATCTTTGGCATTTTTGTATGCCCTGTGCAGCGACCTCCATTTGACTTCCACTTGTTCCGAAGTGGTACTTGAAACCTGAAAAAGTTTTCTTATGAACAAATATATTCATGATGCTGTAAACGCGATTGGAACCGCAACTCGAGCCGCAGCGACCGATTCCTGTCAAATACGAAAAGAATCTTCTGCTTTATATGAAAGTGCACATAAATTCGGAAACGGCGACAGCCACAGTTACGGTTAGAATCTATAATTTTCGATTTTGTGACTGTCACTTCGGCACATAACTTTTTGCTACTTTCTGTCTGTCACGTTTTCATTTAATGATTTTTTTTGTTTAGGGACAACGAAATTAGATTTGAAAAGACAATAATTAAGTTATGGTATTGAATAAGCCATAACAACAAAGAAGTTATTGTACCATCACTCCAGCAACTGCGGCGGCCACTGCCGCTGTGACTGTAGTTATCGCCCCAATCATATTTACAGCATAAATATCACATTATTTATAATAATAAATGAAGAAAGCTTAGAAGAACATTTAGGGCTTCTAAATCAGTTAAAACATTAGCCCAAAAATGCTTTTTGTTTTCGGTCCGGAAATATTCCTCCCTTCGATTTTTATAGACTTTTATAAGAGCCTTTGCCTCTTCAAACGTCCAGTTTTTTATAGCTTTTCCTCTTAAATTTTCCTTTAAATAAAACTGCGTTACAATTTTGCAAATATAAAATTAATGCACTCAATACTTACCATTGAAACAAATAATATTTAACGTCCAACTTTTTCAATTTTCACTTCATAAATGGCGATATTCATTTGATTGTTGAAGTGTATAGACGTGTTTACCGCCGCGTGTGTACATTGATAACGGTTTTACAAAACGAAAAAGTAGAAAATAAAGAAAGAAATTACAAATTACTAAAGTGCAGTGTAAGGTGAATTGTATGTAATGTGTGTGGTTGTGTGAAATGTTTTATTAACAATAAAATATTCACCACTATGGCAACATACGATGACCTCATTAACACATGCAGTAGTCAGCAACAAATTATTAATGATTTGAATAAAAAAATAGCTGAACTCGAGGCACGACTTAATAATCTGCCTTCCAACCAATTTCAACCTACTTCCAGCCAACATGAACAAACAAATAATTCTAACTGGTTATTGCGACAATTTCCAGTTTCTCACCAGAATAATATCTTCAATAATCTGAGCCAGGAGGAATATTGCACAGATGAGGAAGAACTGGAAAAGGAATTTCGCAATCTAGATAACAAGAATAATTACAAGAAACGCAGGTGCACAACAACAAAAACGCCACCAAAAAGTACTAATCAAAGCGAGAGCATCAACACTGAACAGAAAAAACTCAAAATACCATTGCCTCCAACAATAAATGTGAGCAACATCAGCAATTTTGAACTCTTTCGACAAAAGGTATTAAAAATTACAAAAGAATCAACTAAATTTAAAGCGCTTTCAAACAGCGATATTAAAATTACCGTACAAAACGAAATGACTACAGAAATCTCAAAAAATTATTGGAAGAATTAAAAAGAGAACCCAGCCATCAACTAGAAAATATCGAATATCACACCTTCCAGCTCAAGAGTGATAAATTGTATAGATTTGTCATTAGAGGCTTGCCATCAACAATCAGTCACGATGAAATTAAATCAGATTTAGAAAAAATGGGACATGAAGTCGCAGGTATAACTAATATATTCAAGATGGTCAAAATTGATGATGTAAAAGTCAAGAAAACCTTTCCTCTGTTTTACATCGATTTAAAACAAAAAGATAACAACAAAGAAGTGTTCAATATCAAAGATTTAGCACATTGCGTAGTTAACATTGAGCCACCTAAAAAAACAAGGGGCATACCACAATGCACGAACTGCCAACAACTCGGACATACCAAGAGCTTCTGCCAACGTCAAAGCAAATGCGTTAAGTGTGCTGAAAACCATCACACGAAGCAATGCAAAAAATAGCCAGGCAGCGCACCTACATGCGCTCTTTGTCAACAAAAAGGGCACACTGCAAATTATAAAGGATGCCCAGTATATCAGAACAAAATTAAAAGTCAAAACAAGGATAAAAAAAGTGCTGTGCAGCGATTAAAAAAATCTAAGCCACAAATAACAATCACACCATCAACAGTTGGATTATCCTATGCACAAGTCAGCAAAATATCTGATGATAAACCAAACCAAGGCGACAAACACATCAGAATTAATAACGAGCCTAATAACAATGATATCATTAAAATGCTCAGTCAGATTCAACAGACACTTAGTCAGTTAGCAGAAAGAGTGGATAATTTGGAAATCAATTCTAAGCCGCCAAGCAAAAAAAGACAGCAAAAACAAAAATGACTAACTCGTTCCTGCGCATAGTAACATGGAATGCAAATGAGCTCAACCAAAGGGCCCTGGAACTGGAAATATTCCTCCATACAAACAACATAGATATTGCATTAATTTCTGAAACGCATTTTTCTAACAAAAGTTATGTTAAAATAAATGGATTCGATTCCTATTGGACAACCCATCCAAGTGGAAGAGCTAGGGGTGGATCAGCTGTACTAATTAAAAAAAATATCAAACATTACCAACAAGAAGACATTCGTGAAAGTTACATTCAAGCGACAGTTATTTCAATCCAATATAATGGTGCAGATCTAAATATTGCGGCAGCATACTGTCCTCCACGAGATACACCAACGAAATCTCAATTTAACAACATCTTCAATAAACTTGGTCCAAGATTCATTATTGGCGGAGACTACAATATAAAGCATACAGCATGGGGTTCCAGACTAATCTCACCCGGAAAAGGAAATGAACTATTAAGTGCCATTAACGAAAATAAGTGTGATTACCTGTCTTCACGAGGACCAACGTATTGCCCTACGGATGCAGCAAAGATTCCAGATTTACTTGATTTCTTTATCATAAAAGGTATTTCTTCCAGCTATACTCAAGCAGAAGGGATTCATGACTTAACATCTGATCATACACCTGTACTACTGTCAATAAGCTCAACAGTCATCAGGAAAAAGAAAAAGCAGAACCTCACAAATAAGTATACGGATTGGGATCTCTTCAGAGAAAATTTAGAAGAGCTAATCAACTTAAAAGTGAGTCTTAAAAGTAATGAAGAATTGGAACAACAAACAAGTAACTTCATTGAACACATTCGAATGGCAGCCAGCCTAGCAACTCCTGAATTAAAAGACAAAGAAGAGTGTGAAATCAAATCCCCGGCCGAAATCAGGGAACAAATCAAGGAAAGAAGAAAGGCAAGGAGAATATGGCATCTTACCAGAAATCCTGCTGATAAGACAGCGTTCAATAGAGTAAGTAACAATGTCAATAAACTAATTAAAAGTTACAAACAGGAATGCTTTGACAATTACCTGAGCGGACTGAGTCCAGAAATGGATAAAGACTACTCATGTGGAAAGCAACAAGAAAATTTAAACGACCCGTAACTCGAATACCACCGCTAAGAAATGCTCAAGGCAGATGGATTCGACAGGACAATGAAAAAGCTGAACTCTTTGCCCAACACCTTGCAACAGTGTTCCAACCTCATAACATACAATCCAATATTGATATAACACCAATTTATCAACCAAATCTAGTTTTTAAAAGGATTACACCAATGGAGGTTGCCGAAGTGATCGACAGGAATCTTAACCCAAAAAAAGCTGCAGGAATCGATGGAATATCACCTGGTCAAGGAACTTCCACGCAAAGCAATCGTCATGATCACATACTTATTTAATGCCTGCATGCGCTTGAAATACGTGCCCAACTGTTTTAAAACGGCCCAAATAATTATGCTGAAGAAACCAGACAAACCTGATGAAGAAGTAACATCATATAGACCAATTTCATTGCTTCCCATCATTTCTAAACTGTTTGAGAAATTGTTACTAAAACGTCTCAAGCCGTTAGTAAACATTCCTGATTTTCAATTTGGATTCAGGAATAACCACTCCACAATAGATCAAATCCATCGAATCACTACTGTCATAGAGCAAGCGTTAGAAGAAAAGAAATATTGCCCTGCCGTATTTCTAGATGTAGCTCAGGCCTTTGACAGGGTTTGGCACGAAGGATTGATATTCAAGATGAGTAAACTCCTACCACAAGATTACTGCCAATTGCTTGAGTCATACCTATCTGATCGCAAGTTCAGGGTCATCCATGAAGAAGCACATTCTGAATTTTATCCGATACTAGCGGGAGTTCCGCAGCGAAGCGTATTGGGACCCTTCCTATACCTACTCTATACTGCGGATATACCAACAACAGATAACACATTTATCGGTACATTCGCTGATGACACCGTAATTATGTCAACAGACGTATCCCAACCAAAAGCAGTAGAAAAACTCCAACGAGCTTTGAATCATGTTAGCAAATGGACCGCAGATTGGAAAATCAAGCTTAATGAGGTTAAATCAGTCCATGTGACATTTACGCTGCGTCGCAAAAACAACAGCTTACATACATACCTCAATGGAGTGCAAGTACCCCAGGCAGAATCTACAAAATATCTTGATCTCCATTTAGATTCAAGACTAAACTGGAAACATCACGTGAGACAAAAAGCTGAACAGATTCGACTAAAACAACGTCAAATTTTTTTTTTTTTATTTAAAAAAATGTTTATTGGCTTCAATCACATTAACACTAGTTTCTTTACAATTTGTTTTTAAGTGGCTGACTGGTTACATGTCCTAGCTAGATAGTTACTTATATTTCTACTATGGACCGTGGTCCGACATTTTTTGTACAAGCGTATCTACTATTTATATATTTGCTTTAGTACAGCACGTGTTGCCTACACAGCTTCACAGTATATTTGGGAGTATATATTTTGAAAAGAGAAGAGAGACAGGAGAGACTTATAACTAAAGATAAAAAGTAATTCACAGAGTATGCGCACAATTTATATTAAAAATTCTAATTTAAATGGCAGTTAGTTAAATTTTAGGTATATGTACAGTACATATTATATTCAGTTCCTAAATCTATCTTGACCTGCATTATTATTTAGGTTTTATATTTATATTCAGGTATCATAACCGGTACCTTATTGGGCTTTATTTATTTTAATTTAACATTCTTATATAAATTTAAATACTACTTAAGCATACTGGTATAAAATAGGTTAAGTTATTAATCTACAATACAAATAATTTTTTTTTTTTTTTTGCGAATTGGGGAATACTATTTTAGCCTCTATAGTGGCGATTATTATGGTAGGCGTAAAAGGCTGGTATGTATCCTACCTCAGCCACACGTAAGATGTCTGATTCCGGATGCATCATGTTAAAAGGGGATAGGTAGGTTTGTCCCATAATCGGAGTATTATTTTGGAGTGAAATTCCTCTGATTAACTCGTTAGGGTGCTCACAGATCTTGTTTAGTCTTTTTTGCATCATAGATAACATATACATTAAAATAGGGGTTATTTTGGCGGTTTCATAAATTTTTTTGTTGGAATACCATTTGTTGGGCTCACTCATGTATAGTGCTGTGCAGTGTCTAAGAATTTTTCTTTCAAGAATTTGCACTTCTCTAGCCGCAGTTGATGAGCATGAGCACCAAATGGGGAATGCGTAAGTTAATATTGGCCTAATAATTGTTTTGTACATGAGTGTTTTTGTTCTGATATAAAGCGATTTTGAATTAATGAGCGGTCTTAGTGCAGCAGTAGCTTGCTTCATTTGTTTCAGTTTTTGTCTTACATGAGGGTTCCATTTTAAGCGATGATGAAATAATAATCCCAGATACTTGATTGTCTCTCTTGGGGCTAATGTATGTTCATTAACTTGGAGCTTTAATAATTTGGATTCTTTAGTTGCATTTTTAGGGCCTTTGCCTGCGGGATTTCTTATACATATTAATTGACACTTTCTATTGTTTACTTCAATATTCCAATCTTTGAAGTAACTCAATATTGAGTTCACGTGCAATTGTAAACATTCTGTAGCAGCTAAAGGGGATTTATCTGTGGCCCAGACCAACGTATCGTCAGCATACTGTATGCATTTAGAACCAATACTATATACGTGTGGAAAGTCATGAATTGAGATGTTAAACAATTTTGGACCTAATATTGATCCCTGAGGGACTCCAGACCTGATGTTAAATCTCGGAGACATAGAGTCTCCTAACTGGACCACTCCCAACCTATCTGAAAGAAAACTGTGTATAATTTTTGTTAGGTGAGGTGGGCAGTTTAAGTTATTCAGTTTATAAATTAAGCCATCGTGCCATACACGATCAAAGGCCTTTTTTAGATCAAGCGCACATAACACTGAACATTTACGAAGCTTTAAATTCGTAATTATTTCATTTTGAAGGTATAATAAAGCGTGTTCTGTGGAGTGGCCTTTCTCAAAACCAAATTGATATCGGGGTATAATATTTTTTGTTATACAGAACAACTCTAATTTTCTAAGTATAAGTTTTTCCAACATCTTACCTACGTTAGAGAGTAGTGAGATTGGTCTATAATCTTCAACTTGCGTTGTAGATCCTTGTTTAGGAATAGGTAGAATCTTGGCGATTTTCCACGCACTAGGAAAGTAACTATTGTTTAAACAGTTATTAAATAAAGATGCAAGAAAAGTGTCTATGCCTTCTATAACTTTTCTAATGACAAAGTTAGGAATTTTATCAATACCTGAGGATTTTTTATTTTTTAGCTCACTACTGAGCTGTATTATCTCCTCGGGATTTGTGAAATATCTGTCTGAGGGTGAAAAAGCTCTATTATCGGTAGTGAATTGGGCAATGGGATAGAGCATTGTTGAATTAAACGTGGATATTGCTTCTTCAACTGTGTTTTTATGGGGATTATTGTCGTCTATTATTGTGTTAAAAGACTGCTCATAGTGAGTTTTAAATATTTTTAGTTTTTCTTCTAGATCACTATAACATTGACCGTTCATATACACATCGTTTATGGATGGATTCCTTCTAATGTGCTTTCTACCTGTAAGCCTATCGATTGTAGCGAATGCATTGGGAGAGGGTTTAATTTTTAGCAGCTCCCGGGTATACCAGTTATTTGCCTCAATTCTGATTCTGTCCCTTATTATTTTAGATAAACACAAAATTCTTGAATAAAGCTGTGTGTATTCGATATTCGTTCTATTTCCCGTTCTATGGAAAATTCTTTTAAGTGCCTGATTCCATTGTCTTCTGGTGCGGAATAGACTCAAGGTATGTGAGGAGATAAAATTGTACTTGAAATTTTTTTTTAGAGAAGTATTGGAATGAATGCGCATGCATTCCGTGAGAACTGAAGTAAATTTTGAGATCACTTGGTCAATTTCCTGGTTAGTTAAATTAGATGTTTGATTTAATGCTACCTCCTCCTGAAGCTTCACCCTTATATGTCGGATGAAATCTGTCCAGTCAGTGTTCCTGTAAGAAGTGATCCACGTCTGTTTTACTGTAAGTTCGAAATTTCCTATTCGAATTCCAAGGAGCACACCATAGTGATCAGACGGGATTGGGAAAGTTGTACATGTCGTACCGTTGTACGTTAGGCTAGACGATATCCAAAAAAGATCTAGATAAGAGGACCCTCTGGGGAATGTAGGCGAATTAGGGTAAATAAGTTCCGAATACATGAATGCTGAGGATTGAAACCAGTTGTATAAAGTATTACCATTTGTATTATTTACAGAATCACCCAAGCTCCTATGTCTAGAGTTTAGGTCCCCTCCAATAATAAAATAATCGTAGGCTCTAGCCAGACATTCGAGTCTATCTAGTTCAAGGTTCCAGCCGTGCCTATTATTACAAGGTACGTAAACTGCCCCAATTAGTATTTTTTTATTAACACCACCTGCTTTTATGTGCCAGCAGATCATGCTTATGGAAAATTGATTTGTGTCAAATGAGACTTGATCAAATATGAGATCCTCTCTTATGGCAACGGCGGTGCCTCTACCATAGTCGTTTCTAATTAATTTATACCCAGGGATGGTTGTTTTATATTTTTTATTTAACCTCGTTTCGGTAATTAATGCTACATGAGGTCGTAGTCTTTGCAGTTCATATGATAGGGAAAATGCCTTGTCTTTAGAGCAAGGCGAGTTTACGTTAAGATTGACAATTTTTATTTGGAGCATTTCAGGTTAACAATGAAATTTAGATATGCATCAGCCTTATTGTTTTCATTCATCGTTTTGTATTTCGGCCAAAATTCAGCTAGTTTCTGCATTAGAACCCCCAGTGAGACTCCAAACAACCTGTTCGCCTCAGCAGTGAATTCCCCAATAACGTTTTCGTCAATGTTGCCTTTTACGACTTGCGCAAATGTTCTGTCATTTCTGATTAGGAAATCATTAGCTTTGTTTAATTTTTTTTCTTTTAAATTGCCGAGTAACTCTAAGTTTTCCTCTCTTCTTTTCTGATATGCCCGAAAATTAGGACACCCCTTGAAATTGGCTGTGTGATTGCCGCCGCAGTTTGCACATTTGGGGGAATTTGGATTATTTTCCTCCTTTTTAGGACAAAGATTTTTACAATCGTTGCCACACCTGACGCACTTCGGATTGTTTGCACAGTTAGCGCTAATGTGACCAAAGGCCTGGCATCTATAACACTGTACAAAATTTCTCTTATGTGGTCTCTCAAATGTAATCACATGATATAAAACTGTCCTGATTTTAAGCAATTCTTTAGCAGGAGTTGTTGGTTCCAGTTTGATTATAAAAGAGCCAAGGTTCACCCATTTTAAGTGAGGCTTTTTAGACACTAAAGGCTTAATCCATTGTATCTTAAGATTATCATTTTGACTTATGAGATCATTATACACCTCTGAATCAGTTACTCCCTTGGATAAACCTTTCATTACGAAAGTTTCTCCCTTCTCCCCCTTCGGGGTAAAGGAGAAAGCTTCCGCTTGTGAGTTTCTAATTGTGTCCAGAATGAAGGTGTGTAGTCTGGGGTTATCAATAAATATTTTACTCCTTGAGTAATTAATTCTCTGGACTTTGAAATTAAATTGCTCATTTTGCATTGAACATATTTCGAACAGTAGTGTTGGTCTTACGTTGTTTATGAAAATCGGCGGGCACCATCTAATTTTTGCTTTAATGTCACTGGTTGTGTTATTTTTTGTGTTAGTAGGCGAATCAGAATTAGAGTCAACCTTATGGGTGTCTGCGGGTTCTTCAATCTTACCTAACAAACTGTATTTATTTTCATTGTTGACTTCATTTTTTTTTGTATTGCAGCTATGAGGACGTGCTCCATTCTTAACTACTTGAAAGCCTTCCAATTCGCTATCTATAACTTTATGATTATTATGATTATTGTTATTATTACTAAGAGAATTGTTATTTCCTAAATTTTCAACATTCTTAAGTACTAGGTTATTTTCACTTTGCTTAATTCTAACGTCGGAAATTATTGTGATTCTTCTGGGATCTACTGCTGACTCATCGTTGTTGCATGTTTCCATATTATCATCTGCATGTTCCATTTTTCTATTTGCATCTACCGTTGCTGCAGATTTGTCAACACTGTGCGCTGTCGCATCTACGGTTTTTTGTGTCGAATTTTTTTTTGGTGTTTCTACTTTGCCAGTATTGGTGACGTCGCTGGGGCCCATGCTTTCCCCTTTTTTTGTCCAGTCATCGAGAGTTTTTAACAAAAAATTTTTATCTTTGGCAAGTGCCTTCAGATTTACCTTAGTTTCTTCCGTGGTTATGTTCTTCTTACCACCTTTCAGATTTTTTGTAGTTTCTTCAGAAATTGGCTTCTTTCTACTTCCCCTCATATTTTTGGCTTTTTTTTGCGAGGGACCCGGGGCGGCGTCCCCGCCACCATTTGTTATTTCCAATGCTCTCTTGGGTGACAATGTTTCACCTTTAAAATTATTTAACTATGTTTTTAAACTTCACCTTAAAATTGTCACAATAGTTAACTGCTAGAGCTTTACGAGAGAAAAAATAGATTTTTGTTATTTTTTACAAAGAACTCGAGATTGTTCACTGATCAGACAACCGTACTTGCCGGCGGACGTGAGAACCAAACAACGTCAAATGTACTGGCTAATTGGACATCACTCCAAAATGAACCTGTATTGTAAAAGACTAATCTACCAGTCTATGCTCAAGCCGATATGGATGTATGGTGTGCAGCTCTGGGGTTGTACCCATAAATCTAATCGAGACGTAATCCAACGAAGCCAAAACAAATTTCTTCGAATGATCACCAACGCTTACCGCTATGTGACTAATAAAGAAATACATGCTGATTTTGAAATAAAATGGATAGAGGATGTCATCCGCGAATATGCCATTAAACACGAGAAGAGACTTCTTGCCCACACCAACGTTGAGGCTATACAATTATTGGATACTACCAACGAAATAAGACGGCTCAAAAGATTAAAACCACATGAACTAACTGTATAACAATAGATGAATACTATACCTACAGGGAACTGGACACTGGTGCAGAAATCCCATACAAGTTATACTACACTTTAAGTGCTATTGTTAATCATACTAATAAATTAATATTGATTAAGATTGTAGTAACCATACCAATAAAGGTGTTTTAAAAAAAAAATAAATAAATGGCGGTTTAACAAATGTCAAACTGAAAAAGCCATCTATGGGTGAAAAATAATAAAAATAATTCACAATAGACTCAAAAATTGACTTTTTCCTCTGGCGGATGATAGCTGCGTAACTGTTTGTGCTTTTGCTCATATCTTAGAGCAAGAGTAGCTGCAAGCAATCACGAGCAAAAATAAGCAGAAAAGGAACGCAGCTTATAATGCAGTTACACCTTCATGGAAGTGGAAGCGGTTAGAAGATGACCACTTTAATGAAGTTGTCCCTGGAATAAAGTATAAGCATGAGCCAGACGAATACATACTGCACATATATCAAGGAAAAAAAACTTCAGAAAACGTTATTTTAAAATATAAGAACTATGTATGAATCAATTGAAGATTTTGTTGATGATGTATTTGGTCAAGTTCCTAGGAAGAATAGAAAACATCCTGTTTTGAAGGGTACAATAGACAAATACACACATTCACCGGCTAGCATAAAAACATCTGAAAGTAAAGAGAAAAAAGCTAGTGAGAAGGAGCTTGGTGTGTTCGAACTCCGTTTAGAGGAATTGGGCGTTACGATAAAAATAAAAAAAACCACTACCCTCACATTTGTATGTTAAAGATCTCATGACATTGCTTTTAGCCAATGTACACTTAAGCCCTAGACAGACTGGCACGCTAATCGGGATTATGACGTCAAAATGACGTAGATCGATATACAACCTATGAGAGTAAACTGGATTTGTTAATCCTCAATATACAACTCGATTTGCCTGGATTTGTTTACCATATACTGCCATCAGCGCCATTAGTGGTGAGTTACTTTATCAAAATTGAATGTCATCTCCTATCTGAAAACGTAAAAAGAATGTTTATTGTGGGAAAACTTCGACGGAAAGAAGGAAAAAATACACAATTAATTAATTTAAAAGAAATGGAGAATTTAGGGAGTCTTCCAAGGTAATAGTTAAAAAGTTTATATCAGCTGACAATTAATCTGGATCAAGAAGCCGGATGTGTCACTATGATATTAATCCGGATTCCGAAATTCAAGTATGACGTCATAATCCGGATTACGTGTGCCAGTCTGTCTAGGACTTTAGACGATAAAAAGCTTATGCTGTTATGACACTTACTTTTTTTCAGTGTCGACTTTTTAAGTATGAAAAGACAAGGACATCTTGATGTGAGCGAGAAGGCGGCTTTGCATTTTCGTGCAGTTTCGATTGTATAATTAGCTAATTTCAAATAATAAATACTTTTTCGTATCTAATAGCAACGTAATATTATCATATTCGCATATTTATTTAAATTTCACTGTATCCACACGATAATTAATCACTAACTTTCAATACTATCAACAATGAAGTCTGAAATGTCAAAAATTAAGATTAGGATCCCGAAAAAGTATGAAAAGTTCATACTTTTTCTGGCACTTTTCGAGTTAGCTGAACTTTTTCGTGTAGATTAGCTTCAATTTTAAGCATATAGATAATTCTTCGCACTCGTTCCAAATCTCCGTAAGAAATTTTCGTCTCTTTCTAAACTTGCTAAAAAGTGTAAGATTCGTCTGAAAAAAAGTAAGTAAACGAATTATTGAAATTAAAAATACTATTTTCGAAATATTGAATAGGCTGAAGATAGATTCACTCAAAGCAAAGGCACCGAGCAACGGAAAATAACTAAAAACAGTGAAATTTTGCAGGTCCCTTATGAAAAACAAAGCTCGGGCGACTATTTATCCACATCAGTACCAATTAATACAAACCTAGATAATATGTCAAACTTCATCACAGTCACAGATGTATTCCTCCAAACATCAGAAAACACTATCTATCGACTAGAGCTTGCTGTTCGACATTGCACTCTATACGAAGAAAATAGATTGTCGACAGTACAAAGGGCTTTCCCTGAGCTCTAGTCTTCCACATAAAAAAAAAATCCTGATGCATTGTTGGCGGAAATAAAAGAGTCTTTTGACACAGCGGGATTATAACAAGAGCCCGGGTCAATAATGGAAAAAATTAATTCTCTCGATACAACAATTAAAGAATTTATACACCGATTACCAAGAGGTACACAAGAAACTATAAGAGATTGCTCTGAGAAAAATATAATTCATATATACACTATTATTATTCAACCTAGAGCTATAGGCGACAAACTAGTAAGATATCTACGAATAATACCGATTCAAGAGTGTGGTACTATATTAAGATTTGAACATATCACAGACATATGGACTGCTAAATAAGCAAAATCCCATACAAAAAAGTGGCACCAAAAACTATCGTTATCTCGTTCCCCCGTTAAAATCCTATGAACTTTAATCGGTTTTAAAATAAAAAACAGTTCAGTGCATGTCAGCGATATAAACATAATTAGAAAAAAGTAGACAGCTATAGAGTTTTTCTTCTTTCTCTACTTTCGTTATTTTTAAAAGTTCGTTAAACAGAGGGAAAGAACCCTTAATACAGGATCCGTAGAACAACGACCTTCACCGATCGAGTAACCGAATGAAATTTTTTTTTATGATAGATAATATGCTAAAAAAAGTAACGGTGATGGGTTGCCTAACGAAATATGTTCAAGGCTATATTTAGTAGGCGTTTTTTCGCCATTTTTCGCCTTTTTCTCTATTTTGAGGAGAAACTATGCATTTTGGAGAAAATATCAAAAGAGCAAAGTTGTAGAGCATAAAATTTCCTACAAATTTTGTCTTCACTGTTTTTTCGAATTCCGCATAGTTTCGCCGCTAGCGGCCGTTTTGAACCTTTTTTCAGATTCTTTTGATAAATCAAAGCGTCCAAAGAAAAGCCGTTGATAAACTGCAACTACTACTTTGATCTCATTTAATTTTTCATACAAATGCATAATTTTAGCTCAAAATCTAAAAAAAGGTGCAAAACGGCCGCCAGCGGCGAAACTATGCGGAATTCGAAAAAACAGTGAAGACAAAATTTGTAGGAAATTTTATGCTCTACAACTTTGCTCTTTTAATATTTTCACCAAAATGCATAGTTTCTCCTCAAAATAGAGAAAAAGGCGAGAAATGGCGAAAAAACGCCTATTTTTTTTATTGCAGCTTAATAAAATAAATAACAAATTTTTTTTCTATATCATTAAAATAAATCTAAGCTAAGTCCATCACATAAACAGATGTTTGTGCGTAAGGGCTGTGACTGCCTAAGGTTTTAGATAAATTAATATTTTTAAATAATAGTTAAGGCAACAAACTTATATTAACATAAATTACTTATTTACTATTCATAAAAAATTAAATCTATACTCTAGAGACTAATATTTCAAAAAAATAAATAAATAAAGAAATAAATAAAAAATTCAAGTAAAATTCATAATCCATTAATTAATTCATTGAATAAATGTTTCGTATGTATTACATAATTCTTGAATACTACTTTAAAATTAAGTTTATTTACAATATTTTTTATACAAATTGGAAGATTATTGAATAGCTTAGGACCTAGTGTACGAGTAGTAGTGCATGACGTTGGGCTAGTGTTTTTTTGCATCTTGGGATGTTGAGCGGCGTATTTCTTTGCGCACGGGTATCATGATTCGAGATTCTGGTGGAAAATTTTGATGGATTTTGTTTTATAAATTTTAAAAGTGTTACCAAGTATAGTTGTCGAATGTCCATTACTTCAAATTCGGCAAATGCTTGAGTTGTTGAGTAGTATTTCGAGTTTCCGAGGCATATTTTAATGAGTTTACTTTGGACATTATGTAAAGCACTTATAGTACTGCTGTGGGTAGCACCCCATGCTATTATTCCAAATTGAAGGATTGATTGTGCAATCGCAAAGTAAACATTTTTCAAGATTTGGAGATCGAGATAGTTCCTTAATATTCTAAATTTATATATAACTTGTCTCATTCTGCTAACAGTGTTTTATATATGATTTTTCCATTTCAGTTCATTATCTATGATGACCCCTAGATATTTCACTTCCTTTGTGTGATTTAGCCTAGTATCCTTTAAAATTCTTTTTTTTCCAAAAGTAATAAATTGGGTTTTTTTAAAATTAAGCGCCAATTTGTTCAGACAGAGCCAGCCGTATACTTTATTTAAGCCGTCATTAGCCAGTGTAGTAACAGTAACCCAACTTTTTGCTTTAAACAAAAGGACTGTATCATCCGCATAAGCAACTATATGCCCAGATATTTCATTTTGCTCCATGTTACATAAATCATTGACATATATCAGATAAAGTAAGGGGCCCAGTACAATGCCCTGGGGCACACCAGATTTTACCACTAGAGAACTGCTAATTGTATCCATTATTCTTACACGCTGTGTCCTTTCGTTTAAATAGGACATTAAAAGTTGGAGTACTTTTCCTCGAAATACAAAGTTTTCAAGTTTACGTACCAGCTTTTCGTGGTTAACAGTATCAAATGCCTTTTTCAAATCCAAGAAAACACCAATTACGTTTTCCTTTTTATCGACTGCACGATATACGAACTCAGTCAATTCATATAATGCATCCGTTGAACTATTTTTAGGTTTGAAACCGTATTGGTTAGGTGCAAGGATCTCTTTTTCAGTGAGATATTTCATTAATCTAGCTTTTATGCATTTTTCTAATATTTTGCTTAAAATTGAGGTTAAAGATATCGGCCTGTAGTTATTTATGTCAAGGTTATCACCGCCTTTAGGTATTGGTGTTATTACAGATACTTTTAATTTTTTAGGGAAAACACCTTCAGAAAAAGATTTGTTGAATGTAAAAAGCAAAGGTCTCGAGATGTGGCAGGATATGTGTTGCATAAAAAAAAAACATAACTAGCACAACAACAACAAAAACCAAAAGACTCGCACTCAACAGACGAAAAATCCAACGCCTTATCGCAAAGGTATCGAATTACGTCTGGGAGTAAGAGTCTTTTAGGTACAAAACGGTAAAGTTGTTCCCAGGGGATAACGGTTCCCGTCGCGGTTTTTACGATTAACGCTGAAACCGCGATAAAGCCACTGCGGTCTCTGATAACTGAGTAATCTTGACCTTGACCGCAGTGTGGGAACCGTTCTCCGTGGTCTTTGTTTTGGTGGAAAATCCACGGCCCATCGGCGGTGAAAATTTTAAAAAGATGTCGAGTGTTGTTTTAAACTTTTTCCGCGGCGGACGTTTGAGTGTGTTGTTCTGGATTTATCAACCGGCGGGTGCATTTATTTGGTCTGACAGCCACGTTCGTTAGTTTTGGTTTTAAATCGCGTAAAGACAATATTGGTCAAATTTATTGAAAGTTTTAAAATCAGTTAAAGACAATATTGGTCAAATTTCGTGTAAAGCTTAAGTGTAAAGCTATAGATAATAATAAAAGAATTACTAGTTGATGTAAAGTTAATTGAAAGTTTTAAATCGCGTAAAGACAATATTGGTCAAATTTATTGAAAGTTTTAAAATCAGTTAAAGACAATATTGGTCAAATTTCGTGTAAAGCTTAAGTGTAAAGCTATAGATAATAATAAAAGAATTACTAGTTGATGTAAAGTTAATTGAAAGTTTTAAATCGCGTAAAGACAATATTGGTCAAATTTATTGAAAGTTTTAAAATTAGTTAAAGGCAATATTGGTCAAATTTCGTGTAAAGCTTAAGTGTAAAGCTATAGATAATAATAAAAGAATTACTAGTTGATGTAAAGTTAATTGAAAGTTTTAAATCGCGTAAAGACAATATTGGTCAAATTTATTGAAAGTCTTAAAATCAGTTAAAGACAATATTGGTCAAATTTCGTGTAAAGCTTAAGTGTAAAGCTATAGATAATAATAAAAGAATTACTAGTTGATGTAAAGTTAATTGAAAGTTTTAAATCGCGTAAAGACAATATTGGTCAAATTTATTGAAAGTTTTAAAATTAGTTAAAGGCAATATTGGTCAAATTTCGTGTAAAGCTTAAGTGTAAAGCTATAGATAATAATAAAAGAATTACTAGTTGATGTAAAGTTAATTGAAAGTTTTAAAATTAGTTAAAGACAATATTGGTCAAAGTTAATTGAAAGTTTTAAAATTAGTTAAAGACAATATTGGTCAAATTTCGTGTAAAGCTTAAGAGTAAAGCTATTGATAATAATAAAAGAATTACTGGTTGATGTAAAGTTAATTGAAAGTTTTAAAATTAGTTAAAGACAAAATTGGTCAAATTTAGTAAGTGTAAAACGATTGATATTGATAAAGAATTACTAGTTGATGTAAAATTAATTGAAAGTTTAAAATTAGTTAAAGACAAAATTGTGTAGGACGTTGAATATTGAATAAAAGTTACAAGCTGATTCAAAGTTGATTGAGAGTTTTAAGAAATAACTAAGGATAAAATTGGCTCATATTCTTACAACTTACAGAAGAGCAAGGTTAGTACAACCAATTATTATCCTCTATATAGTAGAAAAAAAAAGAGAACATAACAATTGGCGCAGCCGGTAGGATCCGGGCGAGCCTAACAATTACTGATCGAGTGCTGGATATAGGCACCCTATCCTTGAACTCAGCCTGAGCCGAGGCTGAGGGCACAAGATCAGTAGAGGCGACGACCTCGGATCCTATCAAGAATCTACACTCGGGGGTAACCATCTAGAGTGCCTCTGCTCCAGGCGAGCACGCATTTACCCCCCTAATTTATTACATCGCGGGACTTTTAGTGGGCTTCATCCCTGCCCAGGAGACGCCCTATGTCCGAGGGCCAACTAGGGGACAGCAGCTATTCCGAGACTCCCCCACCGAGGGACCACCAGCCTCCAGTAAGTGATCTAGCCACACCAGGCCCCTCAAGCCAACCAGGGCCCAACGGAACCCCAGCGAACTACCGGGGCATTCAACAAGGGAACACTTCGACACCGACAGCGACCACCTCATCAACAGAACCACCAGGTTCCCCCAGACGACTACGAAGCGGGACCCACATAGGCAAAAACGTTAGTCAAGTAAGTGTAAAAACTCTAAACGATATCCTCAAGCGAGCGCAGGAGACCGGCGAGTTTAATTTAGCTCATTTGGAAGCCGTCGATAAACAAATCGAACGTGCTGGTAAAGAGCGAAAAGTTAAATTAGTAGCTTACAAAGAGGCGGCCTTGAAATTCCAACGCCACCTAGACGAATTTAAAGGCAATCTCCCTCGCCCCCTTGAGGATAAGAATTTAGATTTAGAAGTTAAGGAGGATTCAGTTGTAAGCCCCGACAAACCTAATAACGAACCGCTCGAGTCAAATAACGCCACTTTAGATCTCCTAGCGGACTGGATAGAACTGTCCAGCCGTTCCCTGTCGCTTCTAGAGGAAGAAGAAAAAACTTTTAAAACTAACCCCCTTTTTAAACCTTCATTCCTCAAAGAAGACTTAACAGCTATGGCCGACGACTATATAAAGGTCGCCAAACTAACGGCCCAGCTTGTACCCTTATTTTCTGGCGGGCAAAGCCCGACAATAGGGACAGAACTACAGATGTTTCTGGGCTGTTGCCGTCGGGTACTCCAGTGCCTGACGGAACAGGAACAAGCGGCATTCCTACAGATATTCCCCACTAGGCTCCGAGGAGAGGCCTACCAACTGGTAGGCACCTCCCAACCCGCCACTTTTGAGGAGGCCGAAAACCTCCTAAACAGGACATATCTTCCCAGGGAGACTTACCAGGAACTGGTAAATAAACTTATACAGTTACGCCAGTTCCCCCTGGAACCCCTCACAACCTATACTACAAGGATAAAACAACAACTAACACTGTGTGAGGAAGCGGCCACCACCAAATATGGCGCGACAGCAGCGCCGGCCGTTAAGGGCCAATTACAAGATTTTGCAAAAAATGCCCTGCGGAGTGGGGTTACAAATCCCCACCTCTGCCAGTACCTGTTAACTTTGGGAGAGGACACCCTTGACAGCCTGACTCAAAAGGCACTGGACATGGAGAAGCTTCAACAGAACTCCATGTTTGCTCCCTACCAAATGTCAGTGCCCCTCCCAACTTTCAACCCCTATGGGCAAACACCCCCAGTAACCCAATTTGAAAATAATTACAAAATGACCCCCTCGACACACTACCAAAACACCAACACTCAATACACCGCCCCGCCAATAACAACAACTCCTCAAATAGCAACACTCCAAAATCAGATGAACCCCCAGGTAATGTACACTACATATGCCCCACTACCCAACAACCCTCCAAATACCTCACAGGCGCCAATACAAAGCGCCCAACCAATAACCAATAGAAACCCCTCGCCAAAACCTGTAAACAATCCGTTGACAAACATCACCTGCAGCTACTGCCGCAATAAAGGGCATACCTATGCAGATTGTCTGAAGCGGAGAAACACTCCTTTTTGCATAATTTGTAGGGCCAACTCACACGATGCTAGGGACTGCCGCCAACCAGCGGAGTCACCCAGGCCCCATTACAGCAATAACAACCGATATCAACAACAGGGCCTCTCATTTAACAATACTAGTCGTTACCCCAACCCAAGGTCTCAATTCCAAGGTAATAACCGTTACCCAGACCAGAGGTCACAACCAGTAGATAACCACCGTTACCCTGACCAAAGACCTCACAATCAGGGCGTAAATCATCAACCAAACAATCGACCCACAAGTAATGTTAATTGTCCTCCAAATGACCGTCAACAACCAGCCAACACCACCAGATCAGTGTTCAATATTAGACATAGGTGTGATTTCTGCCACAGACGTGGCCACACAGTAGACGACTGTCGTCAAAGGCAGCGTTGGGAGTCACAGCAAGCGGGAAACTCCCCGCAGTCGGACCAAGAAACCCCGGCCCGACAATAATTTCGCAAAATCCTACTACGGGGGAACCTCAAGAGCCCGCACCAAGTGTCCCACTCGTCACCCTTCCGCTAGACATAAGCCTTAACGGCAAAGCCATCCTAGCAGTGGACACCGGCTCTCAGGTCAGTATACTAAAACACAAAAAACTCAAGGATCCCAACCTCATGGATCCCGCTAAAAAATGCACATTACAAACGCCATACGGCCAAGGAAAAACCCTAGGGAGCTGTCAGGGGAATATTCTTCTCAATACCCCCCTCCCATGTACATTCCAAATTGTGCAAAACATGTCGGAGATTCCCAAAGATGGCCTATTAGGATACGATTTTGTTACGAAACACTGTAACGTTGAGGGCCCAAATCAAACACTGCGATTCCCTCGAACAGAAATCAACCCGTTGGAAATAGCCATTCCACTACATAGTGGAGTCCGTAAGTCGAAACCCAGAGAACAGCAGGAGCAAACCCAAACCAGGGAATTCCCCGGTGGTGTCTCCCCAATATTCTCAGAAAAGAATACTAGCTGCATAACTCAGGATGGGTCAAGGTTGGAGGACAGCCTCAACGACTTCGAAACCACCAAAGTCACAAGACATAAGGTAGCACTGGACAAACCCATCTGCCTCCCAAGTCGGTCTCAAATGGTGGTCCCTATTTCACTAGGGTTAGAGGAGGAAATGCTTTGCGAGTCATACGAGCCGAGCGAAGGGGTATTCCTAGCCAATGCCCTCTTACCATCTGGGACGAGAACAGTGTCAGTCGGCCTCCTCAATGTAAACACCCAACCGGTAGTCGTGGCGAGCCTAATTCTTACGCTGGCCCCATCAAAAGACTACAAAACCATTCAACTAGCCCCTAACAATAACCCAAAGTCTCTAATGAATGCTAAAGACGAAGCAGGGTACCTTTCAGGCTCTGAACCAGTCGGTCTCAGGAACGCCAGTGCCCCATTGTCTCCAAACGCAAGGCTTCAAGGTATGCCCAAACAAGGAGCAACCCCGCAGGGTATACCAAAGGGTAAACGGACAAAATTGAAGTTGGAAAAAAGGGAAAGGGACAGCCCCCTCTACCAATTGAGATATCTATTCCCGGGCTTCGAAGATCCGGACCCCGAGCGCCACTCGCGCCTCAAGCAACTGGACGAGGAACTCAACCTCGACCACCCCCTGACGGCCGAAGAGGAACGGGCCATCAAGGATCTCTGTTATGAATATGCCGATATCTTCCACTTAAAAGGAGACAAGCTAACCTACACGGAAGCTCTGAGGCACGAGATCCCTATGGTCTACGACCAATATATTAACCAAAAAATGTACAGACTGCCCGAAACTCAGAGGCAGGTCATAAATGACCAACTAGAAGAAATGTTGGACAACGACATTGTCCAACGAAGCAAAAGCCCTTGGAACTCACCCCTCCTTGTGGTCCCTAAGAAACCGGGCCCCGATGGTGAGAAAAAATGGCGGGTAGTGGTCGATTTCCGAAAGATCAATGAAAAGACCATAGGCGACGCGTATCCGCTTCCAAGGATCGAAGATATCCTGGACCAGCTCGGTCATTCGAGATATTTCTCTACCCTCGACTTGGCCAGTGGTTACCACCAGGTACTGGTGGAACCCCAAGACCGCCCCAAGACAGCTTTTAGCACGAATTATGGGCACTATGAATTTAAACGTATGCCGTTCGGGTTAAAAGGAGCCCCAGCTACGTTTCAGAGACTCATGAATTATGTCCTCACAGGCCTACAAGGCCTCGAA
This sequence comes from Thereva nobilitata, assembly GCA_963855945.1. Taxonomy (NCBI): domain Eukaryota; kingdom Metazoa; phylum Arthropoda; class Insecta; order Diptera; family Therevidae; genus Thereva; species Thereva nobilitata. Next base: position 74,934,550 of record OY979695.1, read on the forward strand.
TGCTTCGTGTACCTAGATGACATAGTCATCTACGGGAAGAACCTTGAGGACCATAATTCAAAGCTCCAACGGGTATTCGACCGGTTGAGGGAGAACAACCTCAAATTACAACCGGAGAAATGCCAATTCCTAAAGAAGGAAGTAGTCTATCTGGGTCATGTATGCTCCGAAGAAGGAGCCCTCCCGGACCCCAGAAAGACAGAGTGTGTCCAAAACTTCCCGGAACCCCGAACAATCAGGCAGGTACAGTCATTCTTAGGCCTAGCCAACTACTATAGAAAGTTTATCCCAGACTTTTCTAAGATAGTACGCCCGCTAACGAATTTGTTGCGAAAGGGCGTGAAATTTTCTTGGACGCCGAAATGCCAGGAAGCATTTCAAACGGTAAAGCGTTCCTTAGTCTCCCCACCACTGCTGATCTACCCTGATTTCAATAAACCGTTCAACCTAACAACGGATGCCAGCAGTGAGGCTCTCGGAGCAGTGCTCTCTCAAGGCGACGTAGGCAAGGATCAGCCCATAGCATATGCGAGCCGCACCCTAAATAAGGCGGAACGCAACTACTCAACGGTCGAAAAAGAGTTGCTAGCCATAGTATGGGCTGTTAAAAATTTCAGGTGTTACTTAATGGGTCGAAAGTTTACGGTCTACACTGATCATAAACCCCTCAAGGGCGTTTTTAATGTCAAAGACCCCACCACTCGACTCGTTAGGTTTCACCACAAATTGTCTGAATACGACTACCATATAGAGTATAAACCGGGTAAATACAACACGAATGCTGATGCTCTCAGCCGGATTCCCCAAAGAGCAGAAGAGCCCAATACCTTCACGGTGGAAGCTCTAATTCACCAACCCGGTGAGCCCCTAACCATATCTCTCGCGGAAACTGGGGCTGTGGCGCCTCCTACGGAAAGACTAAAACAATGCAACGTAGTCACAAGGGCGCAGGCACAAAAGATGGAGGACGACGACAAAATCGAACACGTCCCCAATCCAAAAGCCCTCGATAGCGACGACGGGCCTAAGGAAATAAACCTTGAAGAGATAGCCCAACTTGCAGAAGCACCCGAGGACACCCCAGCAGGCATTCTAGTTCATATTGAGCTAAATATGATCTATTTGCGATTGGCAATTTTTTCGTTTAAAGTCACAAATAGTAATTTATGAGATAAACATGAGGAAGTAGTGAGTTAATTGGCGCATGTTTCTGAGCTAAGTATGAGGTTAATATGGAGTAAATCTAGAACTAAATATTTTCTCTAAATTTTCTCATATTGAGCTCACTGAGAGTTACGCATAGGAGAATATTTGAAAAATTGTACTGAGAAGGAAAAAAAAGTACTGAGAATTGTTAAAAAACAAAATTATTATTTTCACGTTAATTTTTTTCTTTTTTTTTTGTTGTCTGTTTTTGCTATTATTTATATTCATATTATTTTATTTTTTATTATTATATATTTTCATATTTATATTCATTAGTTGAGATGAGAATATGTATTTTTTTTCGATTACCTTTTGCGAGATTCGAACCTGCGATCACTTCAACATGAAGCCAACATTCTACCAACTGAGCTACTGAGACTGCTGCCTATATGTTCCAGCAAGAGTGTATATAAATGACAAACCAGCGTGAGCTAAATATGAGCTCATTTTTAGATATTTTCTTTGCATGTGCTACTGGGACTACTGTGTAAATCGCGTGTATATTGAAATATCATGCAAACACGAAAAAAGTTTGTGTAACGTTTTATATTTTATATAGAATGGGATATATAAACGCCAGTTTTAGGTTTGCGACTTTTCGTAGAATTAAAAAATACATTTGCCTCGGCATTTCAAGTTTTTATTTCAGTTTGAGCGGACGTAAACGTAATATACATATGAAAAAGAAGTGAAAAAAAAAACAAAAGTGAAGAATAGAAATATGAACAGGTGAGTGAAACATAACAGATATATTTGAATGTATCAAATTCACGGTCATTGTGTGTGACAGAGTTTCAATTTGGTTATTCAATTAGAAAAATATGTTTTTGCATAAAGTACTGTTGTTGTTCTTTTAGCGTTCGGCAAAATTTTGCGATTGTAAAACGGACAACAACGGGTGGTTTGCATGAATTTTTTATTGCTCCTAAGCGATATTTCAAATCTCGGACCGAGGTGTACTGGCCAAAAAACGAAAAAATAGTTGGAAAAAACCACATGACCAATGAAAATGTAAAGCCAGAAAATACATGGGATTTATTCCACTGTCAAATCCAACTATGGTTAGAAACAGAGAGGGAAGCGCAAAAATTGTTAAATGTTTATTTGAAAACGTGTACAAGCGATGAAGAAGCGGATGTTGAAAAGTGTAAATATAATTCATTTTCCACTATTCATTTTCATTCCTTCTATTGTTATTTTGTTTCATTTTATTATTATACAGTTATAAAATTAAGTGGCATCAATGCAACGAAGCCTTCACCAGTAAGAACGGCAAAGAAAAGGTTGGAAGATTCCTCAGAAAAATTAGAACTTTCGGGGCAGTTGCCATCATCATCTAAAGATATTATTGGTCCTAAGGCGAAAGTGATAAAAACGAGTTCCAAGTCCAATAGTGAATTACTTTCCGCTAAAAGGATTATTCAAGTTTCAAATGATGTACCAGCGAAAATATTGGCTTCTCCATTAGCTAGTAAGAATGCAACACCGCAAACACCGAAGCAACCACCAACATTACCACAAAAATTATTGCACGATATACTGAAAGGCATTAATGAAATAAAATCTCGTATAGATATCGTTGAAAATAAAGTGGATGCATGTGCGGCGGCTGTAGTAGCGATACAAGCAGAACAAAAACGGATGACTGATGTTCTTAGTACACGGCCGGTTCTCCTGAATGATGCGGAGATTGAAATAGACGACGATTTAATCAAAGACATTGAAGATTCATTTCCGATTGAAAATCGACAAACGCTCGAACGATTTAATACAGTATTAAGTGATCCTAAAAATGTATTGATTTTTGTAAGCGCATAATACATTTTTATACACATTACACCATAAGAATAAAAGTCTAAAATAATATCTTTTTCTCTACGATTTTTTCAGGTTAAGCATATGTCTGATTTGCACGTTAAGGATTCGGGTATCAGTGATGGGAAAAAGCTGGTTCGGAATTTCGTCGATCATTTTTTTACTAGAAAGTTTATGTTAGATGTAAATCGCACGGGTATCCGACGAAGTGCTGGTCCACCGAAGATACAATTAGAAAGGTTTGAAAACATTTTGCAAACATTTCACAAATGTGTCCGAGTCGGTGTTCCAAATTTTGGTTTCGAAGGTACTAAGAGAACCTTGTGGAGGCTCTGCGATACAGCCATCCAACGATATAAGGAAGCAGCGGCTGATAACGTAAAGTACGCCGAATATCAGCAAAAAGATGGCGAATATCTTGATGAATATGAAGATGATGTACATTTTGATGCTGATGAGCAAACAATAGAAACCACTTTCTATGAAATAACGAATGTTGATAATGAGAGTGAATGAGTTTCAAAAAAATAATAAAGTCATTATATTTCTTTACTTTTTTATTTCAATAAGAATTTTTATTTAAAAAAAAAATGAAATTAATAATTTTTCATATATTTTTCAAATTGATTTCCTGCTCATATTATTTTCTTCATTTCCTGTACGTATGCATCAATGGAATGAAAACATATTTGTCATCATGCTTCATATCTAAGCCAACCAATTTACATTTAACATCATTTAAATTGAAAACATATATATCTGTTGTTTTTAGTTTCGGTATAGCACCCCACTGAGTTGAAAAAATATTTAAAGTGGAAGATGGCAATGGTTCGATGAAATAATCAAGTAATTTAGACAATTTGTACCCATGAATTAATATATTATTTTCAAACATTCCTGTTTTCTCGAACATGACGATTTCATTTTTTTGTGTTAGAAACCATTGATTTCCACTTACGTTAGAGAACATTAAATTTTCAGTAATTTGTAATTCATGGAAAAATGTTCTATTTTCTAGTTTAAATGGTCTCAACATTGATGGGTATTTTAATTTATTCATATTAGTGCTGTCAATATTTGGTAAAAAATTCGCTTCTGTTATACGCTTTGCCGCTTGTACAATGGCAGAATGACCTGGTTTCAATAACTTTTTAATTCGATATAGTTTACTTTCAAATGGATAAGCGGAAATTGAGTCTAAACAACCGAACTTAATAACTTCATCGACTACATGCAGTAATTGATGCATGTTACTGCCTATTGTATCAGCACTGAATATTTCAGCAAAATCTTTTACATATTGATAAAAAAATTGGTCTGCTGCATTTAATTTACTTTTAAAAATATTATTAGAGCATATAGTTACTGCAACATATAGAAACAAAAAGTTGAGAAATATCTTTTTTTCCATATACTGCTTGAACAATAGATAAGTAAAAGAAAAAACTTCTGTACTCAGTGCCTTTCCATTGTGCAAGTTGATTCAATCCTCGAACTTCTCTATGAATTTCTTTTGGTAGCTTAACAGTTTCCAAATAACTGTTGATACACATTTTTTGCGAAGCACTCCATTTAGTTTTCAGAAAACATTTTGGGGTACACCATGCTTGTAAATATCTCCTCATTATACCGAGATGTATCAAGTGAAGCGGATCAGATACAATGAAATCCTCAACCATATTTATTGGCAAATCCTCCAGTGGCGACATTTCTTTATGGTGTTCTGGATCGGTTCTATTTCTAAACGACGAATCCGTTCTTTTGACACCATTAAGTATTACTGGAAAATAAATTCTGCGACTTTGCATCGAATAAAATCCCTCAATGTCACACTTGGTGCATCCATGTGAGGCATTGAAATTTTTAACACCTAATTTAAAGAAAGACAAAAATTCAAATAACCAAAAAGTCATTACTTTCGTTTTTAAAATTAACCTTTAACAAAAGCACGAGCAGGTGAGTCACATATGAAGCAACGTATTCCAACAGTTAAACGAAAACCATTAATCATTATTCCATTTTCCATAATATCGGTCATTTCTTTCACAAATTTGTCCAAATAAATATCTAACGATGGAGGTTTTTTATTACCGCTGTAAATTCCAATTACGAAAGGTTCCTTTATAATCCCTTCGACATTCGCAAGTATTGGCCAAAATTGCTCAGTTGTGCTATTAAAAATTGGCAAGCCATCGACATTAATGTTTAACAAAATGCCATTATCTTTTTGCAAATTCCAAAATGCCTTCTTAAGACAAACTGCAACACCTTGGTGCCAATATTTGCATCCTTCATCTATGTTCGTCACTTCTACTGATTTTGGTGTCATCAGAACAGTTCTTCCATCAGTTGGAAATTTACCGGGAAGTAGTTTATTCAGAACACAAAGCAAATCAGTTATTCCATTTCTACCGACACCATTCTTGTTAGCCCAACTTCGAATACCAGCGATTGCATCTCCTACTCTAATATCGATATCAGCATTATCATCAAATGATCCAGATAAATCGTTCAAATTATCAACTTCATTTCTCATTCGATTTGATCCTTTCTCATCCGAAAATTCGATGAATCCGCTGTTCCCATCTAATGAACTTGAAGCAGTACTACTAGAAGAGGCTTGACTAGCTTGAGAAGTTTCGAATGCCATTCTTAAATATTTCCGTTTGTCTCTGGTGAACGTTCCACTTCTTTTGTATTTTTGTAGCAATTTTTTGTCTAGAATAGGACGCCGCTGTTAAAACCAAAGAAATTAATTTATTTTTCGCAAAATAAAGCAATCAAATTCTGAGAAAAAACGTTTACTTACATTCTGCGACATTTCTCTTTTCAATTTATTGTATTTTCTCTTTGGATTTATTTATTGATATTATTATATTGATTGAAAATATTCACTACTAAAAAATTCCGTCTTTTGTTTACGAAACTCAAGCTGCAAATGACACAAAGAATGTGACGTCTGTTATGTTACCAAACGAATTTCTCATAATGAGCTCATAACAACCTTCCAATCAATGAACAATAAGTGGAACATTCAATCTCGGTTTCTTTTTCACTTCTTCTCATTATGATCTCATTATTTACTCACAACTGTTTTAATTTTTTTTTGCAATTTGAATGTCATATTTTCATCATATTCAGCTCATTGTGAGTTGTACGATAAATTTCTGATTTTGTGAGCTCATTTTGCCTGCTGGGACCTCCATCACAAAGCAACGCAAAGTTGAATTAATAACAAGCCCCGAAGAAATTCAAGTCATTTTAAAGGACTACCACGACTCCCCTTTCGGTGGACACCAGGGAGTCGTCAAAACTTATAATAGAATTCGCCAAAAGTATTGGTGGAGGCGAATGTTCCGTGACATAAGTCGTTATGTCCGGAAGTGCAAAAAGTGTCAAACCATGAAGGCATCGAGACAATTCCGAATGCCCATGGTAATAACAGACATCGCGGAAAAACCGTTCGACAAGGTTTATTTGGACATCGTAGGTCCACTGGAAGAAACTATTTCGGGAAACAAGTACATCCTAACCTTCCAGGATAACCTAACTAAATTCGTCGACTGGTATGCCATTCCCAATGCGGAAGCTCAAACGATAGCACAAATTTTCTTCGACGAAATCGTCACGCGCTATCGCATACCTAAACAAATAGTCACCGACCAAGGGTCGAACTTCCTCAGTGACTTGTTCAAAGGCGTGTGTAGGCTGCTAAAGATTAAGAAGCTCCAGACTTCAGCCTACCACCCCCAGTCCAATGGTGCACTTGAACGGGCCCATAGGCCCCTGATCGAGTATCTACGCACCATTGTAGATGAAAGCCCAAATGGTTGGGACCAATTCTTACGTACGGCAGCGTTCGTGTATAACAATAGCGTACACGAGGGAACGAAATTCACACCTATGGACTGCCTCTACGGTTTCACTGCGGACGTCCCGTCCAATCTAAAACGCAACCCGGAGCCACTTTATAATAACGAAAGTTATTATCACCAATTGCGGTACAAGCTGCAAAAGTCTTACGCTCTAGCAAGGAGAAACTTGCTAGCTAGCAAGACGCGCTCTAAAGCATATTATGACGGGAACGTCCGACCACTATCTCTCCACGTAGGCGACAAGGTCCTCTTGCGCAACGAAGCCCGGAAACACAAATTGTCCCAAATCTGGGTTGGACCCTACACCGTAGTAGCAGTCCCAAGCGCAGTGAACACCACCATCAAAATAAATAGGAGATTGGTTACCGTCCATAATAATCGCTTGAAGCCGTTTTATGAAAATAAAACGTAACTTTAAGCCACTAAAGCCAGCCCTGCTTACTAACGCCTAACTGTGCTTTAGTATAAAGCACCGACTTAGACGGATGGTATTCGGACAAAATATCCACTATTCTTATTAGTCCATCTGGCTACAAGCAAACGAAAACTAATCTCCTATTTATCATCTCGTTACAGCGAAAAATGTGGACGCTAGTATTCCTCCTAGCTCTACAGATGGCCGCGAGTGAGCACGGGCCCGTACCTTATACCCTCACCCCTATAACCACGCATGGGGTACTCTACGAATTATTAGGAGACATATGGCTCTATAACCGTGAGTGGAACCTACTAACGGAATTGGACCTCCAGGAACTGCAAGTACACACGGAGTTAGCAGAACAGGCCGAGGAAGCGGTGCGCCGATTATGCAAGGATGACGGTTCGGTAACATGCCAGGCCCAACAGATAAGTATTCATTCGGTTATCACCCACATAAAGCAGCGTACCCAAACAATTCGTGAACTGGTGTCCAATGGGCGGTCTAAACGATCCCTGTTCGACGGCATCGGACATGCCCTACATCTACTTTTCGGGACCATGGACAGCAATAACGAAGAAGAAGTCTACAGCCGGTTAGGAGAGCTGGAATCTAACCAAAAAGCTCTAAATGAATTGGAGAAGCTCCAAATAACAGTAGTTAACAACACCCTACGGGAAATTCAAAAACCCCTAGCGGCCCTACTAGACCAACAACGTAATATTACGAGTCAGGTGAGGACCTTAGACAACGCAATCGAAGGAGTGGCCAAGACCCAAATGAGACAGGGGATAGTTAGCAACATCATATTCCTGGTGATAGAGATCGAGTCTCGACAAAAGACGATTTTAGATATAATAATAGCTAGTAGAAACAATAAAATACATCCTTTATTAATATCTGAGACTTCTCTAGCAAAGGTCTACCGCAAGACTCATCCGAAGTGCGAAAACTGTCTTACTCTTTTACAACAGACCACTCGACTACAGTCTCATATCATTAATGATAAACTAGTAGTAAAATTAACCCTACCCATTTTGGATATTCCTAAAATGTCATATCACCAAATCAGGTGCTTCCCCGTCCTTACCGAGTCAGGACATTCCCTAGTACCGGACATTCCCTATTCATATCTGGCGTCGGACTTTAAATCCCAACAATTTGCACTTTTCGTCCAATCGGACACCAGAAATTTCAACAAAATTACGGGAAATCTGAAAAGCAAAACCTATGTAGGGCCACTACGGGTCCCTTTCCTACAGTACCCCGCCACCAAAGAGTGCGCAATCAAACTCCTCCACAACCCCCTAGAGGAGGAAGTTACCTGCCCAACAAAAATACAGGACCCACCACATAACGTGCTGACTAAGTTAGCACCCCCGAACACCTGGCTGTATTCGCTCGTCACCCCGACCAAATTCACAATCACTTGCAATAAGATGACGCATGGAGTTCTAGCAACCAAACAAGGAATGCTCAAACTGAACGAACCTTGTCAAGTGGCAGTGGGAGACAGAACGATACTGTACGATGGCCTCTCAACCCAACACAGTCGAGTGGTGCACGCACCCTACTTTCCAATACTGAAGGAGATCAACTTCGGTACCCGCAACCACGGAGTACCAACAATAAACCCTAATACTGCCATAAAACTATTGACAGGTGAGGATACGAATGAGATCATCCAGGAAGGCACAAAGCCCCTGCAGGATATCTATAACAAACTAAACCACCTGACCTGGAAGCGTGCACATACCCAATCAACAGTCGCCATCTCGTTCAGCGGCATATTAATACTGGGCCTCATAGGTTTCATGGCCTACAAATGCACCCCGTTATTAGTGGCTATGCTCAGCGCTAGATGTGCCAGAAGGCCCAGAAACGCATGTCCCCCGGAGGAGAGAACCACCTCCGAGGACCAAACGTCCCCAAGAGGGCCCCCCGCGCAACTAGAGCCCCCACAGGACACATCGGCGACAGCGACCACAATGCCCCGGCCTTTAAGTCGAAGCCACACACTACCAAAGTCCTCCACCATCCAGTTGGTACAACCGGGAGGAGGACCACCATAAGTATAATAAAAAATTATCCCCCGTACCGCACCCCTAACGACGGTACCACAACACCAATTTTTTAAAAAAAAACCCCCTTTACCGCGTCCAAAAGCGCCGGTACCACAATACTCACCTCGGACATCTCAGATTTCCCCCGATGAACCTACCAAAAAAAAAAAAGCCAAGTAAAAACGGAACAGGGGAAGAAAGGGAAGAACACCCAAGTCAATAAACAAAGTAGAGAAACAAAGACTACAAAGAAAGAAAAAATCCAATAAAAAATATATTTTATTTTTCTTTTTTTTAACAAAAAAAAAATTTTTTTACAACCCGGGATCAGTCCACCTTGGTTTTGATGTGGCGAACATCACCCGGGGTGTACACCTTGGGGGCCGGAAATTTGGGGATCCGAGAAGTCCCGCCCCCCCCTGGGGCCACTGTAGCCTGGTCCGCCAGGGGATTCCAGGCCCTAAGGGGGGGGGGGGGGGGAGGAGCGACGCGTGGGGGCTCGCGGTCACCTGACCGCGAAGTAGAGGCAGCCTCTTCCCTCCTGATTCTGGGGGCCCGTTCCCGCCCAGAGGCACGTAAAAGGGCCAATGCTTTTTGGGCCTTAGCCAGGCCCTCAGTATGACGCGCCACCGCCTTCTTATGGCGCGCCAACTCACGCTGGTGGTGCGCCTCCTGGCGCACTAACTCTGCATATGATAAACTAAAATACAAAAAAAAAAATGTTATAATATACGAAAAAAAAATTTTAGAAGGAAACTACTTACTTATTCATCTCAGTAAATCCTAAATTGAAATGAACCGTCCACTAGCCAAACACAAATCCCGAAAGCTTTATCTCGCACCATAAGTGCAACATCAGCCAAAACTACGATCTCCAAACGAACAAGGCGCCTTTGTTTCACGACGACGCCTTGCTCTTATCGGCACCCCCAAGGAGTTGTTGCATAAAAAAAAAACATAACTAGCACAACAACAACAAAAACCAAAAGACTCGCACTCAACAGACGAAAAATCCAACGCCTTATCGCAAAGGTATCGAATTACGTCTGGGAGTAAGAGTCTTTTAGGTACAAAACGGTAAAGTTGTTCCCAGGGGATAACGGTTCCCGTCGCGGTTTTTACGATTAACGCTGAAACCGCGATAAAGCCACTGCGGTCTCTGATAACTGAGTAATCTTGACCTTGACCGCAGTGTGGGAACCGTTCTCCGTGGTCTTTGTTTTGGTGGAAAATCCACGGCCCATCGGCGGTGAAAATTTTAAAAAGATGTCGAGTGTTGTTTTAAACTTTTTCCGCGGCGGACGTTTGAGTGTGTTGTTCTGGATTTATCAACCGGCGGGTGCATTTATTTGGTCTGACAGCCACGTTCGTTAGTTTTGGTTTTAAATCGCGTAAAGACAATATTGGTCAAATTTATTGAAAGTTTTAAAATCAGTTAAAGACAATATTGGTCAAATTTCGTGTAAAGCTTAAGTGTAAAGCTATAGATAATAATAAAAGAATTACTAGTTGATGTAAAGTTAATTGAAAGTTTTAAATCGCGTAAAGACAATATTGGTCAAATTTATTGAAAGTTTTAAAATCAGTTAAAGACAATATTGGTCAAATTTCGTGTAAAGCTTAAGTGTAAAGCTATAGATAATAATAAAAGAATTACTAGTTGATGTAAAGTTAATTGAAAGTTTTAAATCGCGTAAAGACAATATTGGTCAAATTTATTGAAAGTTTTAAAATTAGTTAAAGGCAATATTGGTCAAATTTCGTGTAAAGCTTAAGTGTAAAGCTATAGATAATAATAAAAGAATTACTAGTTGATGTAAAGTTAATTGAAAGTTTTAAATCGCGTAAAGACAATATTGGTCAAATTTATTGAAAGTCTTAAAATCAGTTAAAGACAATATTGGTCAAATTTCGTGTAAAGCTTAAGTGTAAAGCTATAGATAATAATAAAAGAATTACTAGTTGATGTAAAGTTAATTGAAAGTTTTAAATCGCGTAAAGACAATATTGGTCAAATTTATTGAAAGTTTTAAAATTAGTTAAAGGCAATATTGGTCAAATTTCGTGTAAAGCTTAAGTGTAAAGCTATAGATAATAATAAAAGAATTACTAGTTGATGTAAAGTTAATTGAAAGTTTTAAAATTAGTTAAAGACAATATTGGTCAAAGTTAATTGAAAGTTTTAAAATTAGTTAAAGACAATATTGGTCAAATTTCGTGTAAAGCTTAAGAGTAAAGCTATTGATAATAATAAAAGAATTACTGGTTGATGTAAAGTTAATTGAAAGTTTTAAAATTAGTTAAAGACAAAATTGGTCAAATTTAGTAAGTGTAAAACGATTGATATTGATAAAGAATTACTAGTTGATGTAAAATTAATTGAAAGTTTAAAATTAGTTAAAGACAAAATTGTGTAGGACGTTGAATATTGAATAAAAGTTACAAGCTGATTCAAAGTTGATTGAGAGTTTTAAGAAATAACTAAGGATAAAATTGGCTCATATTCTTACAACTTACAGAAGAGCAAGGTTAGTACAACCAATTATTATCCTCTATATAGTAGAAAAAAAAAGAGAACATAACATATGGCTTGGATGATTTTAGGTGTGTAATTATCTACCCCTACAGCTTTACCAACTTTTAGCTTTGCAATATAACATTTTAGTTCATCCATAGTTATAGGTGGTAAATCAATAATTTGGTTATTAATTAGTGACATATGATAGTCTGGCTCCAGTGATTGATTACCACAATCTACGCTTCTAGATATCTTTTCTCCTTCATCTGTGAAAAATGTTTTAAACTCTTCTGCAATTTCTGTTGTCTCGCTCATGACTTGCCCATCTTTATTTCTAATTTGAGTTACTGTTGTACTCCTACTTTTGGATTTAAAAGTTATTTCATTTATTTTGCTCCAGAGCTTTTTGGGATTATTCCTAACTCTGGTAATTTCGTTTTGGTAATAAATCCTTTTAGCAGTTTTTATCAACTGGTTCAATTTTTTTCGATAACGCTTATAAGTAGTTTTAAGCGACTCACAGAAAGGCTGTATTCTGAGTTCTCTACCAAGTCTATTTCTGTGTCTAATCGACTTTATAATACCAGGTGTGACCCATGGTTTTAAGGGTTTAAATTTTGGTTTTCTCACAGTTTTTTTGGTGGTGCTCTCTGTTATTGCCTTATCTAATATCTTACAAAACCTATCCATACAAGTATCTATATCTTGTTCCGAGTATATCTGATCCCAATTGCAATTTTGTAAATTATTATTTAATTTATTTAAATCAACATGATTAATAATTATTTTATTGTTATTATCACAGTTTGATTGATTCTCTAACGGTTTTAGTTCTCCTATAACACTGAAATGGTCTGTTAGGTAAGTTTCAAAAATTGCGGAGTCGAAAAGAAGTTCTGCAGTATTCTTCAGGAATATATGATCTATACATGTGCCATTTCTATTCCCTATTCTAGTTTTTCCTAATAAGTACTTATTCAAATTTGACATAATATCTAAATATTCAATTGTTGTAGTTGATCCAGAATCCAAAATATTTATATTCATATCTCCTACAACCATATAATTTTTGACATTTTCCTATCTTCAAAATACTTGTCCATAGAATTTATAAAATTTATAGGATTTAGGCTTGGGGACCTATACACACCGGTTATATTGAGTTCATCATTCCATGGTAAATTAATGATTAGTTTAATTGTATTTGCATCAAGTATTTCACAATCTAGCATAGATCATATGGTTGTCTCTCACATATACCATCACACCATCACACTTATTTAATATATTTGGTTTCATAAACGAAATAAAACCCTCCATGCTATAGCAATCGGTGTCACCAAGCCATGTTTCTGTTAAAACTATAACATCAAATTCAAGTTTTAAATTATCTAATATTATCAACTACTAAACCGGAAAAATTGTGCACCAATATTTTTTGAACCCCTGACGGAACACTAATAAGTGTGGATATTCCTTTACTCGTTCACACATGTCCGCGTCCGGGGACGGGCTCGTTCACACATGACATAACACGGCCCTGTGACGTCCCGGGCACGGCCCTGATATGTGTGGATACTCCTTTAAGGAGTATCCACACACATATGGGCCGTGCCCGGGACATCACAGGGCCGTGTTCTGTCATGTGCGAACGAGCCCCTGCCCGGACACGGACATGTGTGAACGAGTAAAGGAGTATTCACACATATTAGTGTTCCGTCAGGGGTTTAAAAATATCGGTGCGTACATTTTATACGAACTCGTTCACACATGTCCGTGTCCCGGCCGGAGCAAAAATCGAAGGTCCCGGGCACGTCCCTGATGTGTGTGGATACTCCTTTATCCTTTGAACTGGAGAACTATTGCTGAATTTCTGATATGGCTTATGTACATATTTAGCCAATATATAGCAACACTCTCTCGTAGCACAGGGAGTAAATACTTGCCTCTCGTCCAAGGGTTCCGAGTTCGATTCTCCGGGCTGTTGCATTTTTTTTCCAATCGACTTTATATTCTCACAATAAATTTGATTAAATTTTGTTTTTTAATTTCATTCGGGGAATTTTTTTCATACTCATACTAAATAAGTTTTTTTTATTAAATAACTCCGAAAGTACGCAAATACATTATTGCAAAAACTATTTAGCTACTGCCTCGATCATTTCGACGACGACGGCGTGTTTTACTTATCGTAATAAATAATTTTTTTTAAATTGGCCACGAAAAAAAATGAACGGACTAAAAAGTACGAAATAAAATAAATTTTTAAAAACCTACTTCAAAAAAAACCAATTCCGTGATGCACTAAAAAGGAAGAAATAATTGTTGGTAGTTCTTTACAATACTAATCCAATCAGAATGAATCACTTTTGAAGACGGTGCCAGGTTGACTTTCATTGCACTAATCTTGCTTCGAAAATTGTTTTCATTTCTTTGTTAACCTTATGCACTTAATACATCGCCCCGAAAACAGGTGTTAGCACCGTCTTCAAAAGTGATTCTTCTTTCTAGATCCATTCTGATTGGATTAGTATTGTAAAGAACTACCAACAATTATTTCTTTCTTTTTAGTGCATCACGGAATTGGTTTTTTTTTGGAGTAGGTTTTTGCATAGTATAAATAGAATTACGAGATGAATTCCTATTATACGCGTTATTATTTAATACAAAGCGGCGGTGGTCTGTCAGATATTGGAGAATTACATCGTGGTCCACTTATTTATCAACGTGGAAGAGGTATCGGTAGCACTACTACTAATTTACTAGAGTTCTCTTCTTACACTGTTAGAGGCTTTGTCACTGGCTGTCAAACTGACTGTGTTTATACAGACTTCAGTAAAGCTTTCGACATGCTCTCTCACTCTATTATAGTTCTAAAACTAAAAAAATTAGGCTTTCCGCATGCCCTGGTTATGTGGTTCCAGTCGTACTTAGCCGACAGAACCTACCAGGTTCTATTCCGCGGAGCCAAATCTAAAAACATCGAGGCGTCCTCTGGTGTCCCACAAGGAAGTCATCTTGGTCCTCTTCTTTTTATTTTATCAATCGATGACATTGTTACCCTGCTGAGGCACTGTAAAATCCTTATTTATGCCGATGACATCAAATTGTACCGCCACATAAGGAGTATCGAGGATTGCAAACTTCTGCAAGCAGACCTAAACACCTTCTATTCTTGGTGTTCCAACAACAACCTGGTCCTTAACATTAGTAAATGTGAGGTCATGACTTTTTGTAGAAAACGTGGCGTTATAACTTACGACTATACTTTTCTTGATAACAAGATCTCCCGCAGTAACTCTGTTATCGATCTTGGGGTTAGGTTAGAAAGTAAGTTGGATTTCTCCACCCACATCAATTATATCTCTTCCAAGGGCAATTCACTCCTGGGATTTATAAAAAGATGGTCCAAGGAATTCAACAACCCCCTTATCACAAAGCACTTGTACATATCTTTAGTTAGGCCTTTACTTGAATACGCCTCCCAGGTATGGTCTCCTTACTACTCCTCCCATGTCGATAAAATCGAATCGGTTCAAAGGAAGTTCGTCCGTTTTGCACTCAGTCACCTCCCGTGGGATGACCCACTTATTCTTCCGCCTTATGTGAACAGACTTAAATTGCTCAACTTGAGCTCTCTCCATAAGCGTCGCGAGGTCGCTGACGTTATATTCGTTCATCGTTTGTTGAATGACAAAGTTGACTCAGGCTTCCTACGAACCCGTACGTCATTCAGAGTGAACAACTACAACCTGAGAGGTCCACCTCTCTTGTACATTAATTCCTCTAATACCAATTATGGGATGTACGAACCAGTTAACCGCATGCTTATAAATGTTAACAAAAATGCGAGTGCTTTTAGCATGCAAGTTAGCGAAGATGTCCTTAAAAGGACTCTTTTTAATGTGGCGTGACTCCCTGTGTGTCCCACTTTTTCATTGTTTTTGCACGCTTCTCTGTTTGATGTTTTGTGCTCTTAAATGTTGCATTGTTTTTTGTTTTGTGTTTGCATGTCTTAGCCGAGACACTGTGCAGTGGTAAATGTGACCCCGTTTGTGTGCAGGGACCGGACCGGCTCGGCACAGGAGTGCTGGGGAGGGTTGAGAAGGAACCCGCATTTTCGGTCGCATGCTCGTTTTTGCGGTGTTTTTTCTTCTTATACCTTTTTTGGTGCTTTCGGCCGGATTCGGTCCCTGCACATAAGCGTGGCCCGTTTCTCAGCCCAGCTGAGAAGTGTACTTCTGAGCTAGAAGATTAACTCGATTTTCAGTGCATTATTTCGACACTTAAAACCTCTAGCTACATCGGGATTAAAAACATTAGCATAACAGGCTGTAAAAACAGGGCAATCTATAATACAAGATAAAAACATCAACAACAAATCAGTTCGAGATAAAGAACACGGTAGAGTTGCTATTCAAGATTTAGCTCAGAAAGGTATAAATAAAGTGTTTGACGGTATGAGTGGAGCAGGTATAAAAACACCGAATCCGTTTACAACCTTTCATATAAAACCAGCTCTTAAACGCAAGAGACGTGGCAAAAAACCTAAACGCACGAGAAATTGCAAAACTAAAAATCAAAGAAAAGAAATAAAAGCAAGAGTTTTGAAAACAAAACGAAAGATACGTAAACGTATACTGGACATTTTTGATAAGTAATAAACATAATGTCGTACAAAGAATGTATGAAATCGGAATTGGATCTTTTTTCCACACCACCAGTTCAAAGCAATATTTTGAAATCAGAAGAAGTAGCATATAAGCCAATAGCCTCACTAGAGAACTCCTCTGTTCTCGAGTTTGTAACCTTGGGTCATGGAGATACATACCGTTATTTATCTAGCATCTATCTTCGTTTAAAATTGCAATTAATTAAAATAAAAGATTGAAAAGAAGAACTTTATCCAAATGATGGTGATGCTCCAGGTTTAATTTACACCCCTTATTTCGCCAGTGCACCGTATATATGAATGGGATACCAATTGCTCACACCGACCACAATTACAATTATCGCGCTTATATTAAAAATTTATTAAATTATGGTAAACATGCTGCATCAACCCATTTGGAGTCGGTCAGCTGGTATCTTGACAAAGATGACACGGAAATTGCAGATATCGATAAACCCGTCGCTGAATTACATCAAGGCTATTTAGATCGGCAGAAACTTTTCAATAAAAGTGATGTAGTTGAACTGATGGGGAAAATTCATACTGATTTGCTTAATCAGGATAAGTTGCTATTAAACGGTGTCGATTTACGTGTAGTTTTATCATTTGAAAAACCGGAATTTTATATTTTATCCAAGGCCGGCGATGACTCACCGCAATTAAAAATTTTAGATGCAACCATGTACATGAATCACGTAACAGTCAACCCGAATATTTTATTAGCACATGAGACAGTTCTTCAGCGATCAAATGCCATATACCCATACAAGCGAGTTGAAGTTAAAAGCTACACCCAGCAGGAAATTTACACATTACGGAATCGATGCAGTAAGTGATAGCTATACTACTTCTTCGATTCCAAACATCGATGAAAATTAACACGGGGATGTCATTGAAAAGTAATGCATTCTAGACTCACTTGCTATATCACCGAAAACTGCAGCGGTTTGATTTTTTGAATGATGTGCTGCCAATTCTGCGAAGCTGGCTGAATTTTCTAATGCTGGGGTGGGATTACAGAAGTCGTTTCAACTCATTTGTTACGAGTTTTAAATGGAAATATCCAAAGGAAACCTCGAAACAGATGACTTGAAACAACTTCTGTAATGCCACCCCAGCCTTAAATTGTAATTTTAACTTCGCAGCGCACGAGTCTAGATTTCATTTTTACACTTTTTCACTTCTACTGCCACTTACCGTGGAATGTATGAAAGAGGAATACCAATTCTGCATTACATTTTGGTTTCCAAGTTTCATAAATTCCGTTTCATTGCATGAATACGTCGATGGAAAAATGAATCTATTCTCTTTTTTCCTGCTGGGCACTATCTCCGCAAACACATTCACACTTTCACTGGATAATATCGTCATAGGGCAGTTACCGAACTTAATAAATTTTGGTATGGTGGACAATGATGCGTACAGTGCCAGAAGGACAAAGAACCCCTTCAACTTTAAAAACAACAACATTACCAGATTCAATTTATCAGGGATACCAAAGACCAGATACCAAATCAGCCTCGAATTTGACTACACGAAGGATAATCCGATTAGTACACGCGGATACAATACGTTATTCAGAGGAACAGGTATTCATTATTTCGATAAAGGTCATCAAATATCCAAGAAATTATTCGACAAAGGATGTTTTCTTCTTGCTTTCGATTTAACCACAGACAATTCATATAACGCGACTTGCGGCAATTTACTAAATCAAGGGACAGTACGAGTTGAAGGCAAATTTAGAGATGCGTTACAAAATAGTGTGACATGCATTGTATATGATGAGTACAATGGAAGGATTGAAATTGATAAGGATCGAAATGTTTACACAAATTTTTAAATCTATATAACGCGACTACGTGCAACCAAACTGTTAGTTGACAAATTGCTTTATTACGGTAAAAATGAGCTGTTTAATTAATGGGTGAATATATCTTCTTTAAAAAAGTCTCTTTAGCTGGATTCACTGCGCAAAAAAAAACGTTTGCGAAGGAAATAATTTTTAAGTATCGAGCATCTAGTACAGAATGCAACGAGCAACAACAATCAACTAAATTTGGCAACCTTGAACTAAAACGGATAGATGAAGACCTTATAAAAACTCTGGCGAAATTTAAAACAATCTTTGATCGTGGTACATCAACTGAACGCCTTAATTGCCAAATCGATTAACTCCACTTTTGAATTTTATTAAATCTTATTGTCAAAATATTTTATTGATTCTTAACTGTACACATTCAAAACAAATTGCTCTGATAATAAGAAGTATTAACACTTCTAAATGACTATAAACAGAGCAATTTGTTTTGAATATGTACAGTTAAGAGTCAATAAAATATTTCGACAATAAGATTTAATAAAATTCAAAAGTGGAGTTAATCGATTTGGCAAGTGAAGCATTCATACTAGGAGTTTATAAATAACTACGTTACATCTCTCAATAAGGTCATTGATCTAGAGGCAACATTTACCTGTGAACAAGAATGAACACGATCGAGCTTGCAACTGCATTGACAAATAATCGCGTAACTAACAAGTTTTTAGAGGAGTCTTCGCCTGCAATCATCTAGCTCGAAAAATAAAAAAACCGGCATGCGTCATAACTAATACGGATCCATCACATAAAGGTGGAACTCATTGGGTTGCATTTTATTTCCCGACACAAGGTCCTGCAGAGTACTTTGATTCGTTTGGAAGATATCCCACCAATAAGTTTTTTCAAAAAATCCTACTAGCTAATTCAAACACGTTTTTAAATAACAAGAAACGATTACAAGGCCTGTTTTCATCAACCTGCGGACATTATTTCTGTGTGTTTCTATATTCTCGATGCAGGGGAAAGAGCCTTAAGACTTTTTTAAAACAGTTTACTGCTAGTGACTTAAGATTAAATGATAATAAAGTAATTAATTTATACCTGAAGAATTTTACACAAAATGGTGGAGATTTTTGTAACCAGTCATGTAAGGCTGGGATCAGCACTATAAAAACCTGAACAAACAAAGTTTGAATATTCAGTGTACAAGTTTAGTTGGAGTAAGATGAAGCCATCACGTAAGAAACAGAGGATCGTTGGATCTAAAGGAAGGAGTAAGCTGCCTAAATGTGAATCAGTACCAGCAGCAACAAAATCTAGCAAGAAGAAGAAGCTGTCCAGATGTTTAGCAGAAGTACCCGGCGAAAATGTTTTGTTAAATTACACGTACCACCTAGACGACTGGCATAGCGAGAAAGTTATACTTGGATTTGATACCTCATCATTCGAGGCTAAAATAGTGATCCATCATCACGGTCGCTTACCTATTTCAACAACATACCCTGGATGGACAGTCGTTTTTAATTACCTGTGTAACTTGCAAGGTCAAATCGAACTACTACCACCAAACCAAGAGGCATTAAAACGGGAACACAAAATCCCCATTGGCAGTGACAGCATCGTCCTAAAGCAAACGGAACTTTGCCAATTATTTGAAATGCTGAAATTTTTAAACATTGTTATGTACCACAACAACAATGCTTCAGATAGCGTGAAGGAGTTTTATAAGAAGTATGTAGAAAAATGTAGGGAAAAAAATGTATTAACATTAACATGTGAAGATTTTTTTATTCCATCTCGTACCTCATACATCCATTTGAATTATTCACGGTTGTTTTACGAGATACCTTTGTATTGTACTGTAAATCTTGTTTTTGATACGATAAATTTCTAATACAAATAAATAAATAAATAAATCTAAAAATATTTTTCAATTTTAAAACCTTTTATTCACTAACATATACAAATATATATTAACACAGTTTTGTACAGCACAGCGTAGAGTATTTAATTTCCCGTGAGTCATTCCAAAGATTCCGTTTCAAAACATTCCAAGTTGCGTAGCTTTGGAATTTCAAGTAGAATTATTTCAATTTCTGGAAGGTATTTTTGGGTAAATTTCTTCTTTTGGGGTCCTTTCACATAAAATTTTAAATTTGAATAATTTGCCAGTATGCAGGGTAATTCATTGTATTCAATATTTCCACCATTCCACCCTAATCCATTTATTTTGCTGAAGTTGAAATCATCTTGCCAACGAGCTCTTGGTGATAATTCATTGTACGGATATGGAGACTTAAAAAAATACAGCTCTGGTACAAGTGATCCGTGACGTAAAACTACCAACCCTTAGCATTGATAATTATTTCCACTGACAAACTCTACATCTATAATAACTGCTTCTGAATTCATGACTTTTATTATTCAAAGAAAAACACTGAATGATTGTTAAATACATATTTTGAGCTCTTATATATGATTCCCGTGTATTTAACAAATATGGAACTGATTTCCACACCACCGATGAGGTAGAGTTTTTGGCGCGCTTTTTTAACGTGGTATTCCCCCATATGCCTAATCCACGAATCTTATTGGTTCATTTGTTTATTAAAAATCTCTTTAACTGTCTTTTTGTCTCTTATAACCATACGGCACTGAAGTGCAATCTTTTAAATATCTTCGTTTTTCTGCTTTAACACTATATTTCTTTACTTCCGGAACGGTTACTACTCATAATTTTTAGTGCGTCGAATATTTCGCGAAAATATAGGGATACTATCATTTTCATCGGGGTTGAGTATCATTTCTTTAATGGTTTCAAAATTCACTGATTGTGAAGCTGCATAATTCAAATTGATACCCTTCACTTTACACACAATCTTCTCGGAATTATCTCTGGTACATAAAACTTTGTAAGCATAATTCTTTTGGTCCACCACTCACAAATTCAGTAATATAACTTCCAGAACCATAACATTCAAGTTCATAAGTCATATCCCCAATAAATTCACCTGTTGGTGGGTCATATTCGCCTTCACGACTTACATATATTACCGAATCTGTATCGTAGTATAAGACTCGTTCGTCTAACTGCTCAAGATAACTGTACAATTTCAAGCGGGCCTGTGCTGTTGTGTATGCAGCAATACAAACATTGACACTTGATAGAGAGTCGGCAGCCTCTTCTTTATATTCCCAGTTTATAATTAAAGTATCCTCGTTAACTGGTAAAGGGTGACATACTTTAACCCCTGGATTAGTTAATAACTCATACAGTTCCGCTGGACTGTCTAATATCTTGGTTTTAGGTTGATTTTCTCTCTGACCAAATTTTCCCCAGAGCGAATTCAATATAAGTTTGGCGAGTGATCTTAAACCTGAGTTACTCTCTATTTGGGTACATTCTAATTTGACCGCCTCCTTCTCAAGAAAATCTTCAATACATATATTTATCTTTTTCTTCTTCTGTTTGACATTTGCTGGGCCATCCATATTCTTGCTGCTTCATTTTAATAAATTTGTTCATCATAGTCCTCCAATATTTTTTAATTGATCATACTGCTCAATTTCATAGCTCCATATTTCATATATCTCAAGTATTTTATAACCTTTATCTTGGGCCTTCTTGACTTCGTCGATTCAGGTTCTTATTAATACCCTTTCTTCATCCGTATGTAGGCCAAATTCCTGGTTCTGATTTCGATCTTCACTACATTTACAGCATAATGAAAACATTAGCTTGTTACACTGTTTTATCGGTAAGACTGGATGGTATAAATTTTCAGGTGGTAGGATTTTACATTTAATTAAACCTTCCATTTTTTCAAAATCTTGATTCAAACAGATATCATTTCCCATAAGTAATTTGGGATGACCAATTGGAAATTTACCCGTTTTGCAGACCCAGGGGTAAAGCGAGCACACATCAATATATTTAATTTTTTCATTGATGTTGCACTTGTAATATTTAGATACATTGCCAGTTGGTCCTCCGTAAAACGCCTCACGTGGGTTTAGCGGTATATTTACTAAAAACGGGTGGGTCTTCAAAAATCTCATTTCTTGGTTTGATTCCAGTTGTCTACGGAAATTGCATTCCCACATTTCGATAATTTCGTATCCGTAGGAACGCAGACGCTCAGTTTTTGTTACAGTCGCGTCATACCTACGATTCAAGGTATCATTTTTGTCATCATGTAGAGGGTCATCACGGTTATGCTTCAAGCAAGTAGGGTGTCCAAGGTAATAGCATCCGTGAAACTCAAAAACCTGATTAGTGTCGGGGCAACATCCATCTACTTTTACTCGGTTTATCGTTGCCTCTCTTTGATTAGCAGCTTGTTGAATCATGATTTTACGACTGTGCTCTTCCCATATAAGCCACTGCATCGCTATTTTTGATTGGTTATATACATTTCTGTAACCGTTTCTGTGCCTGTAATGCCAATCGTATTAGGCTCAAGAAAATTGCGACGGTAAACAAGATTACATGTCGAAGCTATTGTGATAGCTTCAATGAATGGGTCTACATAACATTCAGTTAACATTAGCTTTCTTAATTTTAAACATGCTTCAGTTAAAATCTGTACATCAGATATACAATGTTAAATATGTTAAATTCATCGTTTTTATGATCATAATACCATTTAAGAAAAGTCTCTCGCGCTTCAGTCTTCATAGCATCTGGGTTGTAGTATTCAATGGCTGGCAGTGCCCCGACATATTTCTCGTTTTCAGTCGTATTGAATAAATGGGGAAAATAGCCTTTCTACCGCGAACAAAAGTCAACGTACACCATATGAAATAGCAAAAAATGCGTTAACTAATAGCATAAAAAAAATTGTGATATTACGAAATAATTAATAATTGTTTGTACAAAAACATTATATAAAAATTGCATGATAAAATTGTTTCTACAAAAAATAATAATAAAAAATTGTAAAAAATTTTAAGTGTACATAGTTACGTAGCCTTTTGTTATTTGTGAATTCTGTATATGTATTTCACTTTTTTGTTGCTTTTTTGTAGAAATAATTTATTATGGAATTTCAATAAAATGTTTTGGTACTTATATTGTAATATATTACAATTTTTTACAATTTTTAAAAATAAAATAAAAATACGAAATTTCGCTATTTGATATGGTGTACGCATGGTGTACGTTGACTTCTGTTCGCCACTGTATCTTACTATATTATTTTTAATTATATTAAAATAAAAACAAAATTGATTGGTAGTACGGTTTTCTACATTTTGCATGGGATTCATTACTTAATTCGTTTGTTATTTTTCAGTTTTTTTAATTAAAGCCGTCGATACCTTTACTTTTATCGGTTGCGGCGCACATTAGCTTTGACGCCCTATACCGGTTCTACACGTTCAACTTTTTCATCCAATTTTTCGATATTCGAACGATAGTTCGGACTTGAACGAAATCGGTGTCTACATACACGTTCAACTTCTTCTTTCAACTTTTAAGTACAGTTTAAAAAATGAGTTTATCCGAGTCGGAAGAAGAATCGCAGTCGCCCCTGCGTATTGTGGTGTTATCCTCCAAAATTCTGAAACTGGTGAAAGTTCAAAAACAAAATGAAAATGGATCGAGGAATGGAGGAAAAATTAAGAAAAACGACATTCCTTCCATTTTTTACAATATGACAAGTGTAACTGTCGGGGAGGTTTTGTGCCGGGGCACGACGACGGGAAATTGCCATAAAGGCCAAAAGACTACCATTACAAAAGTTATTGGGAAAGGGGATCGAAGAACGTGGCTCGGACGGTTCGACCGCCTGGGAAATATCGCAGAAGAAAAAAGCATCCCTTGCACCGGTTGTCGGCACGACGTGCTATGCGCAAACTAGCTCGCCGGATGGGGTGGGGTCCGCGGTACAGGGATGCCGAAGGGGGTGACAGTTGGCGGTAAGCAAAAAAATCGTGTCTAATCAACAAAAAAAACTGAAAGGCGATAAGGAGGAGGAACGTCGTCCTGGGCCAACGAGAGGGGCAAAAAGGGGAAGAGACGTGGTCACTGGTCACTAGTCCTTCTCAGGGGGCTACATAATGTCAGACAATATAGCAATGGGCTGCACTTACCTTGGTCTGGGCATCCTTAATCCGTGGCCACACCGACAGGGGGGTGTTTTACTCCATGACCGTTTAGTTATGTTTTGTTATCTCAAAATTATGTATCAAATTTTTATTCATATCATTTAAGCTTAGTATTGAAGGCGATTTTTATTTATATTATTTAATCTTAATATTAAATTCAATTCTTGTTTATAAAATTTACTGTTAGTATTAACTTCAATCTTTATTTATACTATTTAGTTTTAGTATTAAATACAATTTTTGTTTATAATATTTATTCTTATTAGTAAATTCAATTTTTATTTATAATATTTGTTTTTAGTAGTAACGTCAATTTTTATTTATAATATTTACTTTTAGTTTAACTTTAGTTTTTGTTTATAATAGTAATTTTTAGTATTAAATTCATTCTTTGTTTATACTATTTACTTTTAGTTTAGCTTTGATTTTTGTTTATAATATTTATTTTTAGTATTAAATTCAATCTTTAATTATACTTTTTCCCTCATATTTTATCTTGTCATATTTATTAACTTTTTGCGTCGATTATCGCACTGTCCCAAACTTAACTTTCATCCAATTTGAATTTAATTTTCAACTATCTTCAACGAAGCTAAAAACTCCGCCACTTCCTTCTTCTATATTCAAAAAAAAAGAATTTTCAACCATATTTAGAAAGAAATCTTTGTTCTCCAACACTTCCTTCTATATTACAAACGAATTTTCAACTGTAGTTTAAAAGAAATCTTTATTCTTCAACACTTCCTTCTATATCCCAAACGAATGTTCAGAACTAATTTTCAACTATCTTTCAAAAGAAAACTTTAATCTTCCACACTTCCTTCTATCTTCACCAACGAATTTACAACTATCTTTTCAAGAGAAATCTTTATTCTTCAACACTGCCTCCTATATCCCATACGAATTTTCAGAAACTAATTTTCAACTATCTTCCAAAAAAAGCTTTCTATATTAAGGTTATGTTACGTATTAAATCAAGTTCGTTTAAGTTCAGGTTGTGAAATTTTTTTTTTTTTAAATTTATGTCCTTTAATAAAATAAATTTATGTTATTTCTGTATCTTAAACTTATGTTACTTCTTAATTCATATTTCTATTCAAGGTTAGGTTACGTATTTAATCAAGTTCGTTTAAGTTCAGGTTGGGTATTATTTAAATTTATGTCCTTTATTTATCTAAATTCATGTTATTTTTGTATCTTAAATTTATGTTATTTCTCAAATCGTATTTCTATTTAAGGTTAGGTTACGGATTTAATCAGGTTCGTTTAAGTTCAGGTTGGGTATTATTTAAATTTATGTCCTTTATTTATATAAATTCATGTTATTTTTGTATATTAAATTTATGTTATTTCTTAAATCGTATTTCTATTTAAGGTTAGGTTACGGATTTAATCAGGTTCGTTTAAGTTCAGGTTGGGTATTATTTAAATTTATGTCCTTTATTTATATAAATTCATGTTATTTTTGTATATTAAATTTATGTTATTTCTTAAATCGTATTTCTATTTAAGGTTAGGTTACGGATTTAATCAGGTTCGTTTAAGTTCAGGTTGGGTATTATTTAAATTTATGTCCTTTATTTATATAAATTCATGTTATTTTTGTATATTAAATTTATGTTATTTCTTAAATCGTATTTCTATTTAAGGTTAGGTTACGGATTTAATCAGGTTCGTTTAAGTTCAGGCAGTTTAGTTATACATCAATATCTCCTTCCTATAGCATTAATTCACTTCGTTTTTTTCTCTTATAAACTGCATCAGAAAACGCAATTGCGGCGCTCTGTAATTGTTGCCAAAAGATTTTTCCCCAAAATCAAATTCGTGGCCAAAGAATTTTCCCCCGAGTTCGTTCGCACATATTGCTTATCGATGAACAAAATGACACATTTGTTTTCAAATATATATACGACACAAAGAAAATCGAATATCAACTGTATTTGCTTCTGTCTAATCCATGAACTGGTGGCGAACGCGGTGAATTATTTTATCTCTTCGAACTCTTCGACCCCAGTGCACAACTAGGAAATGCCTTGTCAATGTTTGTAGTCGAAGGAAGCTGCGACTAAATATAATATAATTGAGATGGATAAAAAAGCAACCCAAATCTAGCGAGATAACGACTTCACTTTATATTATGTATTATAGATGTATTTCCTTATAGATTTTCAAGTTAGTTATGTTCCTAGACAACTCAAAAATACTTCTCTTTCGCAACCAATCTCTACTCCTCAACAACAAAACTGCGTCGCCCCGCTGCTTTCAGGCCACCGTGGTTGCACCTACACTCGTGCAAAACAATTAATGTCGCGCGTTTTTATTCGTCTATATATATATAGATATATGTAATTTTTGTTTAACGGCACATCCTTTATTCTTATCTTGGGCAATGCTTTTCCCAACAGACGCGCAAAAAAAAACTTCACTCAACTTCAGGTAAAATCAAACAGAAAACCTTTATATAAAAAAAATCACCGAAAAAGCAACTTAACAATCACGGTAAACCGTCGTCCAATCTCTCTAACAAAAATCGACTGTCTCCTCTAGATCCAAAAAACTGACCCTCTAGAAATTCTCCGATCAACTGCTTTTTTTCCTAAAAACGCCGGCTCACGCCGAAGGGAGCCAGCCGCGTTCCGTTATACGCATTCCTGCCGATTTTAATATCATCGTGCAGATTTCAATGTTTTTCGTCGCTGCTGTTCTTGCAAAAAAAAAATCGTTGGTGGATTCGTTCTGCATGCATTCTCCTTGTTGGGATTGGTATTATGATTTTGCATTGTTGTAAGCGGCATATGGGTTTGTGCTAGTATAAATGTATTTACTATAATGCTTTAACCTTGTTCGTTTACTCCACACGGGATCCCGCGGGATCCCGAGATTTGAGACGTTTTGAAGTATTTGCATGAGAGGGAGTGAGAGAGAAATAGCAAAATTTGTGCCCGCGGGATCCCGTGTGGCGTAAACGAACAAAGCTTTTGTTTTTCTGGAGCGCGTTCAAAAACCTTACTATGGTTAACCATGGTTAACTATGGTAAACTTTTGTCGTTCAAAAACTCCGTGGTTAACTACAACATAACCATGAGCATAACTTTTTGGCGTTCAAAAACTCCCGTGGTTAACCATGGTGTAGTTAAATTTTAACCCTGCTCGGGAGCATGGTTAGCGATAGTTAAGAAGAAGAAGAATAAAAACAACTCTCTGACAGTTGTTTTAATGTTAAAACATGAACAAATTAAAGTGAGATTTGTGGGATTATTGCAAATAAATAATAAATGAAATAATTGAAGCAATTGGCGGGGACTATTTTATGGACAATTTTATTTATTTTTTTTTTATTTTTCTTTAACCTGTAGTTAACCACGGTGCGTTCAAAAACCTCCATGGTTAAACATAAACTTTCGTGGTTAAGTGAAGTGATGCAGCATAACCACAGCTTACCTCGTGGTTTACCATAGTAAGGTTTTTGAACGCGCTCCTGGTCGGATATTATTTGAGTCCGTTAAAGATGTTGAATTTTTCCCTGAATTTATTTGGGATTTGCGATTTAAAAATTTGCGACTCATGTTAAAGCAGGATGTATTTTCATTATAAAAATTAATATATTTTAAATAACAATAAGAATGAGGCAACCGCCGCCCACAAATCCGCCAAGAAAGCTTTTCTAAACAAATTCTCAGTCCGGCAAGCCGTGGGTTGGTAAGTGGCCAAAATCGCTGAGGGCGACCGTTACAACACGCGCCATTTCGAAACCGTCAGGCGAGAGGTGGCGCGAAAAAAAACAAACGGAGGCCTTGTTGTATCACTAGCCCAACGTATGGCTCAACCACCCCTGAGACCGAGTCTCATACTCTATCGACTGAGCTAGCCGGGGCGTACCAGGGTAATGTGTGTTTTCCACCCCGCTGTGCCTTCGGAGGGGTTGAGTTCGGGAGACAATGGACGAGGCTGAAGTTGCATGTGTTAAGCGCCTCAGCTACCTTATCCGCAACTTTATATATAAAAAAACAAAAAACTTTTGAGATTTATTTCAGTATTGGCATCATTTTGGACAACGTCGCTCGTCAACGGCCACTATTTGGTTTCTTATCGCCACTTACACCATGCGCTCCCTACCGGGGTGTGGTACAAGAGACGTTTTGTTCCGTCCGGGATAACCGTACTCTGCATATCTCCTATACATTCCTAGGCAAGCGTCTTATAGGGTCGTTCGGGCCTCATGAGCCGGGATTGTGTCTAGATTGTTGGCTCTATACTCATAACAGACATGGTCCTGCGGCGGTAGTTGGAATTACTTAGCGCAACGTTCGTGTCCAAGAACTCCCCCTCCCAAGGCAAAGCGGTACGGCGGAATGTCTGCGACCTCGTGAGTCACTTTTACATACCCATGGGGGGTTGGTCTGGCAACCCCTGAAGTGACGAACATGAAGCTTGGCTCCAGACAGTCAAGTAAGTCAAAGAGTTGTACCATCCGCTGGGGAAGCTACCCAAGCGGACCTAATTGGGGTACCCTATTATTAACCGGTTAAGCCGGCGAGATGCCTTATTAGGGCTACTCAGAGGTGACCTTGCTTCCAGAAATTGTATTAGAACGTGCCCTAGGACTGATCGCGCTGTGGAGTGACTTCGCGCGCCCATGGGAAAGGTCGAGGCAATTCCACATTGTCCCGGCGAGTCCCAAGGAGCGTGAAGTCTCTCTTCCGGATGGTGTCTCCTGCCCCAAGGACTCGATCCGCCGGCTATACCACATAGTCGTCGTCTCGAACCCCTGGCCCACGAGGTCACTTTCCGCTACTCAGGCTGTCAGGCCTTGAGGTCCTTGGCGTGAAAGGTTCCGATTGATTTGCCTTTTAAATCTTCCAACTCATATCTCCCACTACCAAGCTTTCGCTTCACACGAGCCTTCGTGAATTTATTTGCCAGTTTAGCGTTAAACCGGTCGACCTTGCTGCTTACAGGGAAGGTTCGTCGATAGACTACCTGGCCGGGCGAGAACTCTACTGCTCTGCAGCGCAGATTATAGTGTTTCTCGTGTCTAATGTGAGCCGCGGCCAGGTGTTGCTCTATTTTGTCACGCCGGGCCTGCCATATATCTACGGCCGGCAGTACTGTCATATCACCCTCTTGCAAGGCATCTAAGGTCTTCAGTACCGGGTAAGCGGATCCATGCAGGATCATTGGACACCCGAACAGGACCTGGTAAGGGGAAGTATCGATGGAGGAGTGATGGGCGCTCCGTAGGGCACATTCCATTGCAGACAGGTGTAGGTTCCAATCTCGGTGGTCTTCCTTCAGGTACGCTCGGATAGCAGCTAAGACGGAGCGGTTCACCCGCTCGGAAGCGTTGGTTTGTGGGGAATAGACGGCGGTGAGTTGATGTTTGACGCCGTAGTCGGACAACAGTTTTGCGAATTCTTTAGACGTAAAATGGCTTCCATTATCAGAGAATATCGCCTCGCAGACTCCGAAAGCGTGGAAAATTTGGTGCTCGAGGAAATTCACAGCGGCTTTAGATGTTTCGCTAGCTACTGGGTGGAGAAAACTGAATTTAGAAAACGCGTCTAGGACTACCAATACAGCCGTATGGCCTTTCTTCGTCCTAGGATAGGGGCCCATATAATCGATGTACAAGAGTTGAAAAGGTCGGCACACATCCATGGCTTCACCCATAGGGGGCCGAAGGGGTGTGTTTGGAGCTTTTGTCTCCTTGCATACTTCACAGCTCGCGATGTATTTCCTGACTTGGCTAGTCATACCGGGCCAATAATATTTTTCCCGAAGGCGTGCAAGGGTTTTGTGAACACCGCCATGGGAAGCTTGAGGGGGCTCATGAGCGGACTTGATCAAGGGATCGGTCAATTCTGCAGGGATCCACAATTTCCATAACAGGTCGTCCGTCTCGGGGTCGCCAGTCCGTGGGGCCGAACGGTGTGTAACGGACGCCCTATGAGACTTAAGCCATCCACGCACCCTAAATATAAATTATAAAATTTTTCTTCCCTGGAAACGACCTAAAAACAAGATTAAACAATAACATATTGCATAAAATTCCCAATCTCCAAAAAAAATTGAAAATGTTTTACTGCCCTTGAATTATTACCTATATGTATAGGACAAAAGAAAGAAATTTTACTACAAAACGGCATTTACTTAATTTTGTCTATCTGAAAAAAAAAATAAACAAAAGGAAAAAGCAAAACTGGCAACGTAGCATCGGAGAGTGCGGGGAAAGAAGCAGAGCGCGCGCTGCAAGATGCGACGAAATTTTATGCCCAGTTCTGCTCTAGGCAGATTTTTTTTTCCTCTTCGTCGGTTCCCATGCTGATCACGAGACTAGGAAAAGGGAGTGACCAGCTATCGGCGATCGAGTAAAGAGCAATCCTGTGTCGGTGCTTTTTTTCGGATCTTGAACCTTACCTTGGCTAACCACGCGCCCAAATTTTTGGGGAGTTTTTTTGGAGTTTCTTTTTTTTTTTGTTTTGAGTTGGGCTTAGAAGCTCCCTTTTGGGACAAAAGGCGGAGATTGGGAAACGTTTTCTAAGAAAAATCGTGGATTTTTTTTTTTTTTCTGAGTTTTCTTTGAGCCGGATTTTTGGTATTTGAAGTTTTAGTTTAACGAGATTAAAGTGAGGTTCTTATTGGTGAAAACGCGAGACAAATTGCGGGCTATCTTTCTTCTGAAGGTAGCACGGTTCTGTGATCGCTAAGAAGCCGGGTGATTACCTGTTGAAAAGTGCTAATCTTGCGAAGTGTGGGGTTGAGAATTTGGCTGGCCGTGGACGCATTTTGGCGCAATCTAGGAAGCAGAGAGCCGGGTATCACCGAGCCCGGATATTTAAAGAGCACCCATAAAAAGCTAAGTGTCATCCTTAAAGTACTCAGAATTTTGTATTTTTTTTGTGTGTGTGGAAACTAAAGAGAGAGGAAAACGTTTCTTATCCGAGACGTCCGCGCGGTGGTAGTGGTGTCGGAAGAGGCATGATAAAAACGCGCCGATGTCGCTTACGTAACGGTGCGTTAAAGATACGGTGGTTTTTGTGAACATTCGATGGATTCTTTCTTGTACATTATATCAAAATTTTTTTCTGAACATTAAATCGCGAATTCTCTATTTGAATGTTCCGCTGGGAATTTTTTTTTAAATTCTCCAAGTTTCCTTGCACATAGTCATAACCCCTTGTGGGCATTATACTGCGTATCGTCTCTGTTAAACACAGTAATAATTTGATTACGAATATTCTACCGGTTTTTTTTTTTTGAACAGTAGGTCGTCCTTCTTTGCGATTAATATATGAACTTTTCCCAAACCAAGATTGCTGGTTCTTCGGAGCAATCTACCGTAGAACGTGAACCTCTTATCGGGTGTGGACACTAAACGAGAAGACATTGTGTGGCTAATTACCAATCAATCGCGCTTAGATGCACAAAGGGAGGTGGTTTATTATAGACATTGAAATGAATCATGAAACATTAACTAACCACATATCCATATTTGAATAAATAATTACATACTAAAAGTAACTAATAACGAACAACCTAAGACCTATAATTGAATAAAATATCGAATAAATTAGTAACAAATCACTACATACTGAATACGTAGAATGGAATAACTTATTAATTAATTAAGTCATAAAGCATTAGCCTAAACATATATATACCAATAATCGAATAAATAATCATATACTAGTAGTAACTGATCATGAATAGCTGAATAGTAGTAACTGATCATGAATAGCTGAATAGTAGTAACTGATCATGAATAGCTGAATAGTAGTAATTGATCATGAATAGCTGAATATGTAAAATGGAATAGAATAATAACTAATTGAATCATGAAACATTAACTAACCACGTATCCATAATTGAATAAATAATTACATACTAAAAGTAACTAATAACGAACAACAAAAAAAACCTATAATTGAATAAAGTATCGAATAAATTAGTAACAAACCACTACACACTGAATAAATTGAATGAAATTATATACATAAACAAATAATTAACGAACTAACTAAATAAGGTAAATCATAATGAATAAATAACGTACGAACTAAATACGGTAAATAATAATGAACAAATAACGAACTAACTAGATAAAATAAATAATACCGGGTAGATAACGAGCTAACTAAATAAGATAAATCATAACGCATAATTACCGAACTAACTAAATAAGATGAAATAAACGATGAAAATGGAGTAGGAACCCCTGTAGCTGTGACCCCGGATGAAGGAGGCCCATAACCAAGGTAAGTGCCGCCCACGCACAACTTTTTATATTGTTTGACATTAGGTAGTCCCCTAGTGATGACCTGGTGACCAGCGACCACCCTTCTATCCCTTTCTCTTTTCTCTCTTCTTATTAGCCCCTCTCGTTGGCCCTAGACGTGTTTCACCCCCTTGTCGCCCGTATTTAATTTAGTTGTTGTATAGGCACGAAAGATTTAACAGTATAACTGTCACCCCCTCCGGCATCCAAGCACCGCGAACCCCACCCCATCTGGCGAGCTAGCTAGCGCACCGCTAGTCGTGTCTACAACCGGTGCATTGGATGCATAACTTCGCGACACTTCCCCCGACGGTCGAACCGTCCGAGTCACCCTTCTTTTTGAGTCCCCTTCCCCAAGTTTTTTTGTAATGGTAGTCTTTGGCCTTTATGGCAATTTCCCTTCTTCGTGTCCCGGCACACCCTACCCCGACAGTTACAAATGGCGCCCAACGAAGGCTAGTGAATTGAGTTTTCTTTTGATTCTCTAGTCTCGTAAACCTAGCTCGGAAAGTCTGTTGTTTTAGTTAATTTCCCCGTCCGAAGCTAGGATTTCCTCTAGCGTTTTTTTTCATCTTAGTAGTTTATCCTTTAAATATTGTGGCTCAGGTCAGCGAGAGGAGCCAGGAGTGGACTTCTTTTTTTCCTTTATCCCGTTCTCAGTCCAAGTCCCTCCGGCTTCTGGTTAATGGGCGAAAGTACTTACCGCGGTACTCTAGCCCTTATCACCTCTGTCTCCTTCCACTTTCCTATCTTTCTTCTCTCTTCAACCACTTCATCTATCGATTTCTTCTGCGGTAGCCTCCCTATTTTATTTACGGTTCCTGTCGGCGAGGCGCGGAATCTGAATCTCCCCGACAGTGACCATCACTCCTCAGTTTCCTTCTTTACCTTTTGTAGTATGGGCGGATGTATGCCTGGACGTCGGACCTGCCCCGTCAAGGCTAACAGGCGTTCTATCGCCTGGCGCTGCGACAGGGTCGACCTCCGGATATGCACCCGCCCCCGGCTGTTGGACCGTTCTGACACTTCTCCTTCCTGTGACTCAGCAGGGTTGCTGACCAGTTGTGGCTGGGTGTCAGAGCGGTCTACATATTCACTCAAGGGAGGCTTCTATCTCTTCTCCTTTCACTTCTTCTCTTCAGTGGTCACTGGGATCCGGTCATCGCTTTGGGGTTGCCGGATGTCAGACAATAGGGATTCCTTGATGAGGATGGTGCTAGACATTAGCCTGGCACCACCCTCATCATCGATCCCGCAAGTGGAGGCACTTGGTGCTTCTGATGACGCGGATGCCACTCAGTCCTGAGTACAGGCTGGCTGTCATCGGCGCCATCAGCCACCATAGCCTTGGGGAGGACATCCTATCCCTGGGGCCACACTCACAAAAAAAAAAAAAAAACAAAAAGGATTTAACAAAAAGGATTTAACAAAAAAAAAAAAAAACAAAAAAATTATGTAAATTTTTTTTATAGATACTAGGTTTTTCTTTTTTTTAATAAATATATATATTTTGCTATAATTGATGGAAAATGCTTTAATTTTTATTTTTAAATAAAATATTTTTTTAGTTCTTAATTTAAAAAAATAAATAATGTTTAAAATATTATATTTTTTCTATAAATCAAAATCTTTGCAACAAAAGTTCAAAAATCTTCCATTATTTTAAAAAAACGGCGTCGTGGAAATATAAGAAAAAAATAATTAATTATAAATATGATCGCGAACATATCGCAACTGTGGTATTTTTTTTACCTTTCCGTTTGCGTTTTTTTTTAAATTATACGAATAATAAATGCGGTTTTGTGCATAAATAAAAAAAACATAAACAAAAGAAACTACTCGAACAAAGTTTATTATCAACTTCTCGCTTCCTTATCGGCTAGTCGATCTCCTAGCATGCCGAAAAAAAGAAACGATAAGGGGCAATTTGTCGCCGACGGCGAAGATGACGAAGGCAATGATAACTCTCGTTCTGAGGACGGCGAGTCGGAACGGGCCGCGGCGTTGATAGCGCTGACTGAGCAGGTTGCAGCCTTGCAACATGAAATTGAAAGGCTGAAACAGCGAGGACACCCCGAAGCGTCCCCGAATGATACCACGTACAATTTTCTTCACCCTCACACATCGGCCGGAGCTGGGCCCAGTGGCATTCCTCCGCGGTCCAGCAGCATAGGAGAGCGCCCCCCTTACCGCCCAGAACACACCGGCCCTACCTACAGACAGAAGTCGCCAGTCTTGAACTGGAACCTCAAGTTCACGGGTCGGCCGGGAGAAACCTCGGCAGAGGAATTTCTCTATCGGCTCGACACCCGAGCTCGAGATGATGACATATCGTCACGGGAGCTGGTGCGGAATGTGGCCGCCCTGTTATCAGGACCCGCTGAGGACTGGTACTGGACTCAGTTCCGCCGACAGCAGTCCAACCCCTTGTGGGTGGATTTCAAGTCTGGCTTGTTGGAACAGTTCGGAGGAAGGCAGACCGACCATCAACTCATCAAAGAAATGATGGAGACGAAACAACTCAATCAATCGTTCGACGATTACGCCGCAAAAATCTTGGCCTTGGCAAACCGCCTCTCGCGCCCGATGTCCTCCGCGGAGTTGGTACACCTTGTCATGGAAAACCTGAACACCACACTGGGATCGGCCATTATAGGATCCACCTATGACAATATGCGCCAACTTCGCGAAGCGTGCATCCGAGTAGAGCGATGGCAAAAAGCCAAGAGGGAGGAGAGTCGCCACTCGCACCGAGTGCATGAGCTGACTGACGTGCCCCCACAACAACCGGCCTGGCCTTATATGAATTACGCTAGTGGCACACCACCACCTGCTGTAGAAGAGATGAGGGCCGACGCAACTCCGCGCCGCCCAGTCACTTGCTGGAACTGCCAGCAAGAAGGACACTCGTTCTCTGATTGCCCTTCCCCACATCGGAAAATCTTCTGCTACAGATGTGGACGCCCCGAAGTCTACACCACTTCCTGTCCAGTTTGTTCGGGAAACCGGAACCTGGGTGCGAGGCCCCGGGGAGGTCCGCGCCCGACCTAGTATCTGAAAGCCCCCCTCTTACACTTGATTTGTCAACAAGCATATCCGACGTCTCTGACCTGTCGATAATGGAATCTCTGCCAGACTTCCCTTCTCCACAGGCCAGAGCCTCTTTTATGCAGCGATGGGCCAACTATCATCGAGTTCGTAAGCGAATCTTTAATGATTCTGCCGAACTGCCACCAACTCGCAAAGCCCCGCGCATACGGTCATGGGCCCTAGAGAAGAGGGCACATACACAGAAGATTGTCGCCGCCATGTTACATGAGAACGGAGATGATCGACCTTTCGTCAACGTGCGGATCCAAGGTACCAAACTAACAGGCCTGTTGGACACCGGCGCCAGCATTAGCTGCCTGGGTAGAGGGGCAGAGTCGTTCCTCCAGGACAACCCGGCCATTAAGCTACATCGCCTGCGCGCCGATGTCCAAGTAGCTGACGGTACGTCTAAGAATGTTAGTGGTTTCATCACCGTCCCAGTAACTTATGGATCGAAAACTATGACCATGACACTATATGTAGTACCGGACTTGTCTCAGAACCTTTATCTCGGCGTCGATTTTTGGAGGGCCTTTAAATTGGCCCCACACATAATTGGGGAACTCCATCACACCCCACAACCTGATCCCGACTGCCATATCCTTGAGGAGTCCCAACAGGAGCGACTGAACCAGGTCCGCGCGCGATTCCCGTCGTTCGACACCTGTGGACTTGGTCGAACACACCTGGAACAACACGTGATCGACACTGGCGAGGCGGTGCCCATCAAGCAGAGGCACTATCCTGTTTCTCCCGCCATTCAGGCCCTCATGTATGAGGAAATCGATCGCATGTTGAGTTTAGGTGTGATCGAAGAGTCCAACAGTCCATGGAACTCACCCGTGGTCCTGGTGCGTAAGCCTGGAAAGGTCCGCCTCTGCTTGGACTCCCGCAAGGTAAATACCGTAACCATAAAGGATGCCTACCCACTGCCTCATATAGACGGTCTCCTGGGGCGATTGCAGGACACTAAGTTCATTTCCGCAATCGACTTGAAAGATGCCTTTTGGCAAATCCCATTGGAGGAAAAATCCAGGGAAAAAACTGCCTTCACCGTCCCAGGAAGACCGCTGTATCAATTTACAGTGATGCCGTTCGGGCTTTGTAACGCTCCGCAACGCATGTGTCGCTTGATGGACAAGGCGATACCGGGCTCACTTAGAGAAAATGTGTTCGTCTATCTGGACGATTTATTGGTGGTGTCACCGGACTTTGAGACCCACCTTCAACTGCTGGAAAAGGTTGCCGACTGCCTTCGTCGCTCCGGGCTGACAGTAAACCTGTCAAAGAGCCGATTTTGCGTCCGGGAGGTGAAGTATCTGGGGTTCATCATTGGCGATGGGTCCCTGAAAACTGATCCCGACAAGGTGGCAGCCATTAGGGACTTCCCAGTTCCCAAGTCGACCAAACAGGTGCGACGCTTCTTAGGTATGACGGGGTGGTATAGGCGCTTCATAGGTAACTATGCAAGTATCGCCTCTCCCATCACGGACTGCCTAAAAGGCGGCAAATTTGTTTGGTCCGACGAGGCCCACCAAGCCTTCATGGAACTTAAGAAGTCAATGATGTCTGCTCCTTTACTGGTCACTCCAGACTTCACCCGCCCCTTCTACATCCAATGTGACGCCAGCAAAACGGGGGTAGGAAGCGTCCTCTTCCAAAGACAGGGCGATGAAGAACATCCCATCGCATTTTTCTCTAAGAAGCTGAACAGCGCCCAGCGTAATTATTCCATCACAGAACTAGAGTGTTACGCAGCGGTGCTGAGCGTTAAAAAGTTCCGGGCGTATGTGGAAGGACAGCCTTTTACAATAATTACTGACCATGCCAGCTTGAAGTGGCTCATGAGCCAGACCGACTTAAACGGCCGGCTAGCGCGGTGGAGCCTAAAGCTTCAGGGCTTCCAATTTTCTATCGAGCACCGCAAGGGTAGTCAGAATGTGGTTCCGGACGCACTGTCACGAGTCGACTGTGTCGATGAAGTGTCCTTCTGTCGTGACGTGGACCTAACGTCCC
The DNA here is from genome assembly GCA_963855945.1 of Thereva nobilitata. NCBI lineage: Eukaryota > Metazoa > Arthropoda > Insecta > Diptera > Therevidae > Thereva > Thereva nobilitata. Next base: position 74,972,425 of record OY979695.1, read on the forward strand.
CAGCCTTCAGGTCAGCGGACTACCAGCATCTTGTTGACAAAGTCAGCAAAGATGCCGGGCAGTTACCTGACCTTCAGGTTTCGGATGGTTATGTGTTCCACCGTTCGGCCCCACGAACTGGCGACCCCGAGACGGACGATCTGATTTGGAAATTGTGGATCCCTGCAGAGTTGACCGCACCCTTGATCGAGTCCGCTCATGAGCCCCCTCAAGCTTCCCATGGTGGTGTCCACAAAACCCTCGCACGCCTTAGGGAAAAGTATTATTGGCCCGGCATGACTAGTCAAGTCAGAAAATATATCGCGTGCTGTGAAGTATGCAAAGAAACAAAAGCTCCAAACACACCCCTTCGGCCCCCTATGGGCAAAGCCATGGATGTGTGCCGACCTTTTCAACTCTTATACATCGATTATATGGGCCCTTACCCAAGGACAATAAAAGGCCACACTGCTGTGTTGGTAGTGCTAGACGCGTTTTCCAAATTCTGTTTTCTCCACCCAGTAGCTGGCGAAACATCTAAAGCCGCTGTGAATTTTCTCGAGCACCAAATTTTCCACGCTTTCGGAGTCCCCGAGGCGATATTCTCTGATAATGGAAGCCATTTTACGTCTAAAGAATTCGCGAAACTGTTGTCCGACTACGGCGTCAAACATCAACTCACCGCCGTCTATTCTCCACAAGCCAACGCTTCCGAGCGGGTAAACCGCTCCGTCTTAGCTGCTATCCGAGCGTACCTGAAGGAAGACCACCGGGATTGGGACCTGCACCTGTCTGCAATTGAATGTGCCCTACGGAGCGCCCATCACTCCTCCATCGACACCTCCCCCTACCAGGCCCTGTTCGGATGTCCAATGATCCTGCATGGATCCGCTTACCCGGTACTGAAGACCCTAGGTGCCTTGCAGGAGGGAGATATAACAGTACTGCCGGCCGTAGATAGATGGCAGGCCCGGCGGGACAAAATAGAGCAACACCTGGCCGCGGCTCACACTAGACATGAGAAACACTATAATCTGCGCTGCAGAGCAGTAGAGTTCTCGCCCGGCCAGGTAGTCTATCGACGAACCTTCCCCGTAAGTAGCAAGGTCGACCGGTTTAACGCTAAACTGGCAAATAAATTCACGAAGGCTCGCGTGAAGCGAAAGCTTGGGAGTGGGAGATATGAGTTGGAAGATTTAAAGGGCAAACTAATCGGAACCTTTCACACCAAGGACCTCAAGGCCTGACAGCCTGAGTAGCGGAAAGTGACCTCGTGGACCAGGGGTTCGAGACGACGACTATGTGGTATAGCCGGCGGATCGAGTCCTTTGGGGCAGGAGACACCATCCGGAAGAGATACTTCACGCTCCTTGGGACTCGCCGGGACAATGTGGAATTGCCTCGACTTTCCCCTGGAAGCGCGAAGTCCCTCCACAGCGCGATCAGTCCTAGGACGCGCCCTAATACCATTTCTGGAAGCAGGTCAACTCCGAGTAGCCCTAATAAGGCATCTCGCCGGCCTAACCGGTTATCAATAGGGTACCCATCGAGGTCCGCTTGGGTAGCTTCCCCAGCGGATGGTACACCTGCTTGTTATACTTGGCTGTCTGGAGCCAAGCTTTCATGTTAGTAACTTCAGGGGTTGCCAGGCCAACCCCAATACACATAGAGGGGACTCACGTTTATAGAAAGACACTACCGAGACGCCTAGGTTGCCGGTAAGGAGGAGACCGCTCTCGTGCGCAGATGTAATACAGGCTAAACTTAACAAAATTCGTGAAGACAACCTCTGCTTCCTGCTCATGTTCGGCAACATATAGGCAATAGGATCTCATCAGGCCCTGACGACCCTATAAGACGTCCGCCTAAGATTTTTGGAAATGGATACGAGAACCTAGCTTAGTCCCAGCTGGACCAGGATCCGCAGGGAAAGGAAGCAGCAGGGGACGCATGGTGTAACCCACTTTTTATCGAAAAATGGCTGAGGACGAAACGATTGTCGTTAAAGTTGAGATATGCCAGTAAAAACACAAGGGAAAGCAGAGATTGTCTTAGAACATATAACACCAAAGAGTACACGATGGCGGTCATTGGAAATCAATGCCAAATAGCGCCAATAACCCAGTAATTTCAGGCATGTCAAAAACCGAAGTATCAATGTTTGCGCGCGCAAGCGGCCTTTTCCATTACCTTGGTACAGCCCGGCTAGCTCAGTCAGTAAAGCATGAGACTGCTAATTTCAGGGCGTAGTCGAGCCACACGTTGGGCTAGTGATCAAACAAGGCCGCCGTTTGTTTTTTTTCGCGCCACCTCTCGCCGGGCGGATTCGAAATGGCGCGCGTTGTAACGGACGCCCTATGAGACTTAAGCCATCCACGCACCCTAAATATAAATTATAAAATTTTTCTTCCCTGGAAACGACCTAAAAACAAGATTAAACAATAACATATTGCATAAAATTCCCAATCTCCAAAAAAAATTGAAAATGTTTTACTGCCCTTGAATTATTACCTATATGTATAGGACAAAAGAAAGAAATTTTACTACAAAACGGCATTTACTTAATTTTGTCTATCTGAAAAAAAAATAAACAAAAGGAAAAAGCAAAACTGGCAACGTAGCATCGGAGAGTGCGGGGAAAGAAGCAGAGCGCGCGCTGCAAGATGCGACGAAATTTTATGCCCAGTTCTGCTCTAGGCAGATTTTTTTTTCCTCTTCGTCGGTTCCCATGCTGATCACGAGACTAGGAAAAGGGAGTGACCAGCTATCGGCGATCGAGTAAAGAGCAATCCTGTGTCGGTGCTTTTTTTCGGATCTTGAACCTTACCTTGGCTAACCACGCGCCCAAATTTTTGGGGAGTTTTTTTGGAGTTTCTTTTTTTTTTGTTTTGAGTTGGGCTTAGAAGCTCCCTTTTGGGACAAAAGGCGGAGATTGGGAAACGTTTTCTAAGAAAAATCGTGGATTTTTTTTTTTTTCTGAGTTTTCTTTGAGCCGGATTTTTGGTATTTGAAGTTTTAGTTTAACGAGATTAAAGTGAGGTTCTTATTGGTGAAAACGCGAGACAAATTGCGGGCTATCTTTCTTCTGAAGGTAGCACGGTTCTGTGATCGCTAAGAAGCCGGGTGATTACCTGTTGAAAAGTGCTAATCTTGCGAAGTGTGGGGTTGAGAATTTGGCTGGCCGTGGACGCATTTTGGCGCAATCTAGGAAGCAGAGAGCCGGGTATCACCGAGCCCGGATATTTAAAGAGCACCCATAGAAAGCTAAGTGTCATCCTTAAAGTACTCAGAATTTTGTATTTTTTTTGTGTGTGTGGAAACTAAAGAGAGAGGAAAACGTTTCTTATCCGAGACGTCCGCGCGGTGGTAGTGGTGTCGGAAGAGGCATGATAAAAACGCGCCGATGTCGCTTACGTAACGGTGCGTTAAAGATACGGTGGTTTTTGTGAACATTCGATGGATTCTTTCTTGTACATTATATCAAAATTTTTTTCTGAACATTAAATCGCGAATTCTCTATTTGAATGTTCCGCTGGGAATTTTTTTTTAAATTCTCCAAGTTTCCTTGCACATAGTCATAACCCCTTATGGGCATTATACTGCGTATCGTCTCTGTTAAACACAGTAATAATTTGATTACGAATATTCTACCGGTTTTTTTTTCTGAACAGTAGGTCGTCCTTCTTTGCGATTAATATATGAACTTTTCCCAAACCAAGATTGCTGGTTCTTCGGAGCAATCTACCGTAGAACGTGAACCTCTTATCGGGTGTGGACACTAAACGAGAAGACATTGTGTGGCTAATTACCAATCAATCGCGCTTAGATGCACAAAGGGAGGTGGTTTATTATAGACATTGAAATGAATCATGAAACATTAACTAACCACATATCCATATTTGAATAAATAATTACATACTAAAAGTAACTAATAACGAACAACCTAAGACCTATAATTGAATAAAATATCGAATAAATTAGTAACAAATCACTACATACTGAATACGTAGAATGGAATAACTTATTAATTAATTAAGTCATAAAGCATTAGCCTAAACATATATATACCAATAATCGAATAAATAATCATATACTAGTAGTAACTGATCATGAATAGCTGAATAGTAGTAACTGATCATGAATAGCTGAATAGTAGTAACTGATCATGAATAGCTGAATAGTAGTAATTGATCATGAATAGCTGAATATGTAAAATGGAATAGAATAATAACTAATTGAATCATGAAACATTAACTAACCACGTATCCATAATTGAATAAATAATTACATACTAAAAGTAACTAATAACGAACAACAAAAAAAACCTATAATTGAATAAAGTATCGAATAAATTAGTAACAAACCACTACACACTGAATAAATTGAATGAAATTATATACATAAACAAATAATTAACGAACTAACTAAATAAGGTAAATCATAATGAATAAATAACGTACGAACTAAATACGGTAAATAATAATGAACAAATAACGAACTAACTAGATAAAATAAATAATACCGGGTAGATAACGAGCTAACTAAATAAGATAAATCATAACGCATAATTACCGAACTAACTAAATAAGATGAAATAAACGATGAAAATGGAGTAGGAACCCCTGTAGCTGTGACCCCGGATGAAGGAGGCCCATAACCAAGGTAAGTGCCGCCCACGCACAACTTTTTATATTGTTTGACATTAGGTAGTCCCCTAGTGATGACCTGGTGACCAGCGACCACCCTTCTATCCCTTTCTCTTTTCTCTCTTCTTATTAGCCCCTCTCGTTGGCCCTAGACGTGTTTCACCCCCTTGTCGCCCGTATTTAATTTAGTTGTTGTATAGGCACGAAAGATTTGACAGTATAACTGTCACCCCCTCCGGCATCCAAGCACCGCGAACCCCACCCCATCTGGCGAGCTAGCTAGCGCACCGCTAGTCGTGTCTACAACCGGTGCATTGGATGCATAACTTCGCGACACTTCCCCCGACGGTCGAACCGTCCGAGTCACCCTTCTTTTTGAGTCCCCTTCCCCAAGTTTTTTTGTAATGGTAGTCTTTGGCCTTTATGGCAATTTCCCTTCTTCGTGTCCCGGCACACCCTACCCCGACAGTTACAGGTGGAACACGTATCCATCAGATACCTGAAGATCAGGTAACTGACCAGCCTTCTTAGTCACTTGCTCGACGAGCTGGACATAGTCTTCAGATTTGAAAGCTGGGGACGATAGGTCCACGTCTTTGCAGAAGAACACTTCATCGACACAGTCGACTCGCGATAAGGCGTCCGGCACCAGATTCTGACTACCCTTGCGGTGCTCGATAGAAAATTGGAAGCCCTGCAGCTTTAGGCTCCAGCGAGCCAAACGGCCGCTTAGGTCGGTCTGGCTCATGAGCCACTTCAGGCTGGCATGATCAGTTATGATAGTGAAGGTGTGGCCTTCCACGTATGCCCTGAACTTTTTGACGCTTGGCACCGCCGCGTAGCACTCAAGTTCTGTGATGGAATAGTTACGTTGAGCATTATTCAGCTTCTTCGAGAAGTAAGCGATTGGGTGCTCTTCGTCTCCGCGTCGTTGGAACAGGACGCTTCCTACGCCGGTCTTGCTGGCGTCACACTGGATGAAGAAAGGGCTGGTGAAATCTGGGGTTATCAGTAAGGGTGCAGACATCATGGATTTCTTCAGTTCCTCGAATGCCTGTTGGGCTTCGTCGGTCCAAGCAAATCTGCCGCTCTTTAGGCAGTCCGTGATGGGAGAGGCAATGCTTGCATAGTTACCTATGAAGCGTCGGTACCATACCGTCATGCCCAAAAACCGTCGTACCTGCTTGGCCGACTTTGGAACTGGGAAATCCCTGATGGCTGAAACCTTGTCGGGGTCGGTCTTTAGCGACCCATCGCCTATGATAAATCCCAAATATTTGGCTTCTCTAACGCAAAACCGGCTTTTGTTCAGGTTTACCGTCAGCCCTGAGCGACGCAGACAGTCTGCGACCTGTTCCAACGTCTGGATGTGGGCTTCAAACGTCGGAGACACCACCAAGAGATCGTCTAGATATACGAAGACACGTTCTCGAAGAGAGCCTGGGATTGCCTTATCCATGAGGCGGCACATACGCTGTGGCGCGTTACAAAGGCCGAACGGCATTACGGTGAATTGATACAACGGTCGCCCTGGGACCGTGAAAGCTGTCTTCTCTCGGGATTTCTCAAAAGGCATCCTTCAGATCAATGGCTGAGATGTATTTCGTGTCCTGTAGCCGTCCCAGTAGACCATCGATGTGGGGCAAGGGATGTGCTTCCGTCACCGTAACTGCATTCACCTTGCGGGAGTCCAGGCAAGGCCGTACTTTGCCGGGCTTTCGAACCAGGACCACAGGTGAGTTCCATGGACTTTTGCTCTCTTCAATCACACCTAGATTCAGCATGCGATCGACCTCCTCATACATGAGGGCCTGGATGGCAGGAGAGACAGGATAGTGTCTCTGCTTAATGGGCACCGCCTCGCCAGTGTCGATAACATGTTGTTCCAGGTGCGTCTTGCCGAGGCCACAGGTGCCAAAAGACGGGAACCGCGCCTTGGCCTGGTTCAAACGCGCTTCAAACGGGCTTCCTCAAGGTGATGGCAGTTTGGGTCTGGTTGTGGGGCTTGCTGTAACTCGCCGATAATGTGTGGGGCTAACTTAAAGGCCTTCCAAAAATCTATTCCGAGGTATAATGGTTGCGTAAGACTAGGGGCTATATAAATGGCCAATGGCAATGTACGATGGCCATACGTCACAGGGACCGTGATGAAGCCCAGAATTTGGTTGGATGAGCCTTCGGCTGTCTAGACAGAGGTACGCAAACGCGTTAGCTGTGCCTCTGGGTGATTCTGGAGGAACGACTCTGCCCCTCTTCCCAGGCAACTAATTCTTGCCCCACTGTCCGGCAAGCCGAGAACCGTTTCGCCCAAAATTCGTACGTTAGCAAATGGTCGTTCATCAGTGGCGTCAATAAGTATCGTTGAAAGGACTCGCTTGGTGAGAATACGCTTCTCTATGGCCTTCTGGCGGATGCGCGGGATCTTTTCGTTGCGCTGCGTCTCGTCGCTTTCCCCAAAAATTCGTTTACGGACCTGGTGGTAGTTGGCCCAACGTTGCATAAAGGAAGCTCTGGCCTGTGGAGAAGGGAAAGCCGGTAGAGGTTCCATTGTCGACAGGTCAGAACTGTCCAACGAACTGGTTGACACAGCAGGGAGAACATGTTCGGTATAAGGTTCTGAGTACGGTGCGGGCTCGCAAGGAGACTCGCACCCCGACTCTAGTTTCCCGAGCAGCCAGGACAAGTTGGTGCATAGGAATCTGGTCGCCCACATCTATAGCAAAAGATGCTGCGGGTGGGGGAGGTGCACACGATGAACCCATGACCTTCCTGACGGCAGTTCCAGCACTTGAGAGTTGGTCTGCTGGATTGAGTCCTACGGACTTCCTCGAGGACAGGCTGTTGGCAAGTTTGGGGCTCCGCGCGGTAGTCCGGTTCGGGGGCGTAGGACTGGTAATGGCTAGGATATGGCTGGGGTGGAGGTGGCTCGAGTTCGTGAACTCTGTGTGCAGCTCGGTGATCACCCCTCCTTTCGCGCTGCCATCTTTCGACTCTCAAGCAAGCATCGCGCAGCTGGCGCACGTCCTGATACGAGGATCCCATTATAGCGGACCCTAGGGAGACGTTCAGGTTTTGCATCAGGATGCGTACCAGCTCCGCCGGAGACATCGGCCTAGATAGCCTGTTGTGAAGGGTAAAAATCTTCGCTGAGTAGTCATCAAATGACAGATTGCCTTGTTTGGTCTCCAAGATTTCTTTGATGACTTGGTACTCGGAGGTTTGACCAACGAACTGCTCAACGAACCTCATACGGAAGTCTTGCCAGGTGGGGGCGGGATAGCCTCTTCGGAACTGAGCCCAATACCAGTCCTCAGCGCTTCCCGTCAATAGCACTGAGATGTTTCGTACCAATTCGGTGGGCTGGACTCCCTCGTCCTGAGCTTTCGTCTGCACGCGGAATAGGAATTCTTCGGCTGGGAGCTCGCCTTCACGACCTGAGAATCTGAGCTTCCAGTTAACTACTGGAGACTTGTACTTGGTCGGGGCTGCTGGTGGGCTGGACTCGGTAGGATGGACGGTAGGTCCCATGGTAGGTCCGGTGGACCAAACGTCGCCGGGCCCTGGATAGTAGGCAGGGGCGTAAGGGGGGTACGCGTTGGGTGAGGGGTGAGCGCTGACATTCGGGCCTCTTTGTTGGACGTCTAGTATCAAAGGAACTTGGAGGCTGGCCGGTCTTGGGGTGGCTCCAAGCGAGACTGGTCAGGCTCCGAGGAGCAATATTGTAACGCCCGGTTGACGGCGTTCTTTAGGCCTGCCTTTGACACTTTAGGGAGGGCGGTGTCGGTAGCGCTCTTCAAGTCCGTCATGGACCCTTTTGAGGGACCGGCTTTGGAGGTGCTCGTCTGCTCTTGGTGGTCTTGATCAGAGAGGTCGTCATTATTTTGGGTATCATCTCTGGCTCCTTCATCTTCGTCGTCGGCGACAAATTGCCCCTTTTCATTTCTCTTAGGCGGCATGCTGGGAGATCGACTAGCCGATAAGGAGAATTTGCACTAATTGAGAGCGATATCTATGACAATGTGGTGTGGTTTTTTTTCTTTTTCTTCTGTTTCTATTTTATTACATACAAGTATGCAGACTTTAATAATATTATGTACTAACCTTTAAGAGGGAACTAAAGAAAGAAGTTAAAGAAAAGAAATAGACAAAAATTAGGGTGATGATTATAAATGGGAATTAAGGCTAAGAATTTACGCCCTTTATTTTATTTTTCCTTTTTGTTTCAGTTTCACCTCACGAGCAACTATATCAATTTAAAAAATTTAATAATGACGTTAGAAGATAGCCAAAATTATCGCAAAGACATTTAGGGGAAAAACCAATGATTTCCGTTTTGCTAATATTCTACTAAAACTTAAATTTGGTCTTAACGAATGTAGATTTTTATCTGTAATATTATGTATATACGCAATAAAAGAAAGGAAAATTTTTACTTTTCACAGTTGAAGATATCAGTCGAAATCGGGAAATAATTACAAATTATAGACAAAAACTAAAACTTTTAGTAGAAAGATTTCCAGGGTTGGCAAAAAAAACTTCTACAAAGATATTTGATATATATATATAAAAAGATCAAATACATGTCAAGTGAAAACGGAATACTAAAAGGAATTTTTTTTTTATATGTAGTTCGAGTAGGTGCGGCCCCAGGGAAAAATGTCCTTCCCAAGGCTACGGTGGCTGATGGCGCCGATGACAGTCAGCCTGAACTCAGGACTGAGTGGCATCCGCGTCACCAGAAGCACCAAGTGTCTCCACATGCGGGATCGGTGCTGTTTGTAATAAATGGGCGCCGGAATTTAATATTGAAAACTTGTATGCCGAAACGTTGGGCGCCATTTATGTACCCGGCACAATGGAGCTCCTTGCTGGTGACAGCAAGGCTACTGCCATCATGCTTGGGTAGACATAAAAAATTTTGAAACACAACATCCTCCCTAGTTTCCTAAATATTTATAGGGGATGCTAAACCGGCCACACGGTTTACGCTAGCTCGCCGGAAGGGGTCGTGGGGTGTGTGACCGGAAATATATACATAAGAGTCATATGATTCACCACTTACCTATTAGTCAAAAGGGAGATTTCTTCATACCGTTCTTTTCCTAGGTTAGCCCATGGTATTCAGCGCTGGAAGTTCCCAACGACCTGGTGGACCTGTAAATGTTCAATGCGACTTCGAGAGAACCCTGGAGAGAAAGCAACACCCAACCATCCTGGATAAATTACCCCCTTAGGCTGTCATGCCTAGTAATACTCGTGGATTTAAAGAAATTGACAACAAATATATTATATAATAATTACAGCCCAAGACAATATAATTAAGTAACAACACAATGAAGGTAAGTTTGAAATAAATATTAGATAAGTGTAAAATAAAAAAATACCCTTACAATATAGGTAATGTGGATGCAACCAACTATTACCACAAACCAACAACTTCAATACAACAACGGAAAGGAAAAAAATAAATCGTCGCTCTGGTACCAGTCGATGATTCCTTTGTTTCGTACAACAAAATAACAAAAATCTTACGGCGTAATTGTTTCGATCTGAAAAATCGAGTGCCTGTTTGCACCCCCAAAAATTGGCTATTGTATAATATGTAAAATTTGAAATTTATTGAAATGTAATCTATTTAGTTGATACGGTGTAAGTATGGTAATTTTAGCAATATAATTATTAAATTAATATATGAGCAGTGGCGTGGCGTGCTTTGAATTGTAGGGGATGCAATCTGGCAAAATTGTGTGGAAAAACTCTGTTCCGCAGACGCACGTTATATATTCAACAGGAGTATTAAGATTATCCATATTATCATGAATAGATAAAATAAGTCTTCCATTGAAATCGCAGCGAGTGTGAGCTACTTTTGGAAATTTTCGCTTTAAAAACAAGTCGAGAATAGCGGTTCGTTTAGTTGAGTGACTAAAGAAATTTGAGAAACCTGTGATTGACTGAAAAAGATTCGGCACTCACGAATCTTGTCACATGATTTCGATAAAACAATATTTAAGCGATGGGCAAAGCAGTGTACAAAAAGAGCATTTGGAACTTTCTTTAACTCTAACTTCACCCGCCATAAGAAGTTCCGTCATAGCAATTGTAACTTGGAACCACATGCGAAGTTCTGCATTGAACTACATGTTCATGTAAACGAGCTGCTCTTCTATCATCGGAAATATTTTTAAAACTAATGAATGTTTCTTTCGAGTCACCGGAGGAATAAATGTATCTTAGAGTGGTTGGCAAGATAGATCGACAGGAAATATCCGTGGTTTCATCACAAATAATTGCTACACACTAAGAATTTTGGATTTCAGAAGTAATTTTAATTTTTAGTAAGAGTGCAGGAAATAGCCATTATTAAATCATTTTGAATATTGTTTGGTAATCCATAAAATACTGAAGCTGATTTTTAAGTTCTGGATTATGTTTGGCCAAAAATGAAATTAATTCAACATAATTTTCTCGATTAATACAATCTTGACCCTGGCAGTGTCCGCGAAAGGCGTGCTCCTGACATATCAAGTGGCAAACAACATCTATACAAATTTTAATAATTTTCTAACCATTATTAACTAACTCATTGTTCTCATAATTGAGGATTTCTAATGAGTGTCTACTAGATTTTCAATCCTTTTGACTGTACCGAACTTAGAAAGAGCTAAAACCCATTTTAAATGCTCGGACGATTTTTGACCATGCCTATCAACGGTTTTATGAAAATTATTTAAATCATTAAATCCCGAAGACCGCCAAAAGTTCTTTTCAGTTGAAAATAAAATGCAAGGCGAACAAAAAATTGTTTGCTTATTTTGACAACATGTAAGCCAATCCACGCTATTGTATAATTTAATAGAAAAATGCCTAGCGCATGTTTTATTTTCACTTAAAATATGTAATATTGGTTTCGGTCTACCATTTTCAATTATGGATTTCTTTTCCGTAAATGAACGCGAGCCAAAGGATTGCTGCAAAAAATCGTCCATTATGCAAAAATGCTTACCATCAACATTACCCATTAAAATTTAATAAAGCAAAAACAAACTAAAAAAAACCAACATAAACAATATAAAAATATTTTTCAATTTATCCAATTTTCTTTTCAAACTTACTTTTTAGAACTACTTGCACTATTTCTATCGCACCAACTAAATTGCAGGCAAAACAATTTTTTATTTATTTTAATTAATTACTCCAAAAATACTGCTTTTTACTATTTTCTACAATTAAGCCATTAATTTCGAACCAGATTGTACAAATTCATTTCGAATTAGATTGCTCATAGAAATGAATTCCCTCCAATCTTATGTATTAGAAAACTTCTCTCCGCTCTCACCCAACAAAAATAAATTCTACTCACATTATTCTGACAAGACTTTGAATGGATGCAAAATCTGAATTGCTTCCCTTGGCACTGGTCACAGGAACAAACGTTCGTTGTGTCTCCCCATCTCCACTTCCCTCTTCATCCACAAGTTCGCACCGAAGTGATTTCCAACGGACAGTCAAGGGAAGCAATTCAAATTCTGCTTCTGGAAGTCCGCTGGCACGTTTCTTTGCGTATATAGAATAGTTTTCGTATACGAATTCAGAGACAAGGAGGAGAGAACTTTCGCTCATGGACATAACATAAAATATTGCTTCCATTTAATTGGTCATTTGGAGACAATGAATATATATCTAACAGTAGAGGCTAGAAAAAGCAGTAATACTACTAAATTAATGTCAGAATGATAAAATAAAAAAGGAAAGTTATTTAAAAAAAAAGAATAATTTATTGATAAAATTTGAATTTTTATTTTTATTTCCTAAGAAATTGTAAGGGATGCAATGTATACCTTGCTTCCAAAGACGCCACGCCACTGTATATGAGTAATATAATTAAAAGATAACAATGTTAACAACCACTAAGATCACAAAGGTGACAATAGTCTTTGGTGTTAACAATGTATCTAAGTGTTATTTATTTACAAAAAATTATATATCACAAACAATCAATAGAAAAATTAACTACTGTCTTGAACGATAGGGTTAGTATTCAAAACTATTAAAAATTAGAAGGGAATTCCTGCCAAACAAAAATTCAATTATATCCAATGCTGAACCAATGGTTGGTTACAATTAACGAAACAAAATAAGAACAAGTATTATGTCACACAAAAATATTAATTTTCCCTACAAACTATTAAGAAAATTGACTACTAAATGAAATAAGTAAATCAGTCTAACAAATTGAACTAAACTAGCGTGTAATCTTGTCACATCCGAGAAAAAAAAATATATAACGACGTTACCTAACTCCTTTAATGCCTGTTGTCATCCACCTTGACCACCAAATTTCCGAAATCCTCTTTTTAGTATCGGGGATCACCTACTGATTTGATTTAGCACGGTAGACTTCACCAAGAGCTTAAGTATTGCCCGCCCGAACCAGTGCCGTCCTCAGGATTCAAGTTTCAAACAGGGGTTGCCCAGCGCACGTGTAGACCATTCAACAAGACCAGCTATTCACAAAAAACCAGGATTGTCTTCAACCAGGCTCTTACTGGTGACGCCTTATAATCAAACTATTCTCCACAGGAAAAACTGCCTCGAACCTTGCTTGTCCCAAATTTTCTCGCAATCATTTGTTTTTTTGTTTCTCTAGAGTTCTATAACCAACTAGAATTTATGTAACTTGTTTATGACTATATAACCAGGAACAGCTGGGAAATAGGAAAATCACAAAACTTCCTTCACTTTTCTCTGGTATGAGACCTTCTGTCTGAGAATTCCTGTATAGATTTTATTTTTGTTCTATGTAGCTATTGTTGGGGGGTGATGTATGTGGGGGATTGATGTTAAATAAAAGGCACTTGATCGATTTATGCACTGCTTCTTTATTCACTTCATCTGATCGAGGCAGAGCAAGAACTGACTGAGTAATTTACTGTCGGGTGATAGTGTGATAGTGGTTCCGTAATTTATTGTTTTGGGAACCGCTACATCACTCTCCTCCGTAAAAAAATTTAATTATATATTTTTTTTCTTTTTTTTGCATAATAGTTCCAATAATAATTAATAACAATTATAAATTTTTGCTTATTTCGCTAAATTTCAAAATTTTAACTTTTTTTTTATATTTAAAAAAATTAATTCTTATTTATCTAAAATTAGAACATTTTTTACTAGTTTTCTAAATTTAAAATTTTAATTTTTTTTTTTTTTTAAATATTATTACTTAATTATCTATAGAATTCAAAAATTTACTTAATTTGCTACAATTCAAAAACAATTTTAATGGTAATATTACATACTTTGAAGGATGTGAAATTTGCATTCTTTATTTTTTTTTTTTTATAAATTAAAAGTTACTCTCTTCTTACATTCTGATCTAGTTGGGCGGTTAACCGTGAACATGTCCGGGTTGGAAATGAAAGCTGGCTTTAACCTATCTATTGAGATTAATTGATTTTTTCCGTTGATGTGTATTTTGTAAAACTTATCGTTTCGTGCTAGTACTTCGTGTGGCCCACTGTAAGGTGGATTTAAGCTACTTTTGTATATCTCCTCCCTGACAAAGACGTGCGAGCATGTGAGAATAGCTTGTGGTATAAATATATTATTTTGTTTTCGAACTCTGGATGTCTTAGGTTGTATTTTACTTATGGCCTCTCGTAATTCTTTGGCTGCTGTAGAAGTAATTTTTGAGTTCGTAGTGGTATTTGTAGTAACAAACTCTCCTGGCAGACGCAAGGATTGTCCGTAAAGGATTTGGGCTGGCGCTAAGCCTATGTCTTCTATTATCGCGGACCATATTCCAAGAAGAATCCATGGCAAATTAGAATACCACTTTTTAGGGTCGTTGGTGGCTCGAATGGCTACTTTTAATTGCCGATGAAAACGTTCTACTAATCCATTCGATTGGGGATGGTAGGTGGTCGTTCTAATACGGTGAATTCCCATAATGTTGGATAAGTCTTTAAACAGCCCTGACTCAAATTGAGGACCTTGGTCTGTGGTTAGAGTCTGGGGTACTCCAAATTGGGCAATCCATTGGTGGAGAAAAGTTTTCGCGATGTTTTCAGACGAGATATTTTTAAGTGGGATTGCTGTCGGCCAATGCGAAAATCGGTCTTTAATTGTTAATAAGTATGTATAACCATTAGAGGGTGGTAGCGGTCCGACAATATCCATATGGATATGTTCAAACCTTCCTTCTGGTACTTTAAAGGTTCCGTATGGGGCTATAGTATGACGGGAAATTTTTGATTTCTGACATTGGATGCAGCATTTGGCCCACCTTGTGACATCTTTGTTTATTTGTGGCCAAAAATATTTCGACGTTATTAGATTTCTAGTGTTCCGTATACTCGGATGTGACAAGTTATGTAATGAGTCAAAGACTATGCGACGTAAACACTCTGGCACGTATGGTCTGTTAACATCAGTGATTGATTCACACCAAATTTATACTTCATGGAGAGGGATGAAAACCTTGTTTAGTTTGATAGACGAATTGGGGTTGTTTGTTATCAGTTCTTTTAACTCTTCATCTTTATTTTGTTCGGCATGTATTGTTTGTAAGTCTAATCTGAGATCTGTTGTATCAATATGAGACCTGGATAAGGTGTCCGAAACAATGTTAAGTGGACCTTTAATATACCGAACGTCAGTTGTCAGTTGGGCTATGTAGTCTAATTGGTTAGTTTGTCGTGAAGACTTTTCGGACTTTGAACATATGGCTTTAGTTAGAGGTTTGTGATCCGTATAAATAGTAAATTGTTTTCCCTCCACGAAATGTCGAAATCTTTTGGTCGCTAAATATGCGGCCAGCAGTTCCCTATCGAAGGTAGAATATTTTCGTTCACGCTCTTGTAATCTTTTGGAAAAGAAGCTTAAGGGTTTCCAATTACCTTCTTTAAATTGTTGTAAGACACCACCAACCGCATCGTTTGATGCGTCTACCCATAAACTAACTTTTGCCGTGGGATCGGGGTGTTCTAATAGCGTGAAGTTCTTTAAGATTGTTTTTATATTAGTGAATGCGTTTTCGCAACTTTCTGTCCATTTAAGATTTTCTTTTGAAGCTTTTTCTGCTGGGCACTCTTTTATGGCGTCATATAGTGGTGCACAGTATTTCGCGACGTTTGGTAAAAATCTGTGATAGAAATTGATCATGCCAAGAAATCGTTGTAATTTTTTACATGTTGAGGGTGTCGGGAAATCAACTATTGCTTCTACTCTTTCTTTTGATGGTGTTATGCCCTTTTCCGAAATTTCGTGCCCTAAAAAATCAAGTCGACTTACTCCGAAAATACACTTTGTAGGGTTGACATTAATGCCATATTGTTCTAATCTTGCGAACAAAATCTTTAAGTGTTCCTTGTGCTCTTGTGAAGATTTGCTACTGATAAGAATGTCGTCAACATATGCGAATGTAAAATCGAAACCTGTTAACACTTCGTTTATGAAGCGTTGGAACGTCTGAGCTCCGTTCTTCACGCCAAAAGGCATCCGGAGAAACTCGAATAGGCCGAAAGGAGTTGTGACAGCAGTTTTGTGGATGTCTTCCGGGGCGACCGGGATCTGATGATATGCCCTGATGAGATCAATTTTCGAAAATATTTTGCATCCGTGAAGATTTATAGTAAAATCTTGGATGTTTGGCAAAGGATATTTATCGAAAACCGTAGCTGCGTTGAGCTGTCGGTAATCTCCACAAGGCCTCAGCTCTGCCGTAGCTTTTTTGGGTACTAGATGTAGGGGTGAAGCTACAGGAGATGATGAAGGGCGACATATGCCTAATCTAACCATCTGCTGGAATTCCTTTTTGGCAGCTTGAAATCGTTCGCTGTTTAACCTTCTAGGTCGTGCAGACGGAAGGGGTCCTTGTGTGTGGATATGATGTACGACATTGTGTTGGACCTTTGTGTTGAAATTTGGCGGAGCTTTAAGTGACGGAAATGCATTGAGTATGGACGCGAATTCGCCTTCTAGCGGATATAATTTCGGACTGAATGATTTCACGTTTCGTGAAATGCAATTCACTGACAATAAAGTTGTTTTATCTATAAGTTTTCTTTCTCGCAAGTCGACTAGTAGGTTAAATTTGTACAAGAGGTCTGCTCCAATAATCGCGTAATCAACGGCAGCAATCACGAATGTGTGATCAAATACCCGTCGTAGGTTTAAATCTAGCGTCAATCGCTTGAAACCATACGTAGAAATCGGATCGCCGTTTGCGGCTACTAGGTTGAAGTGAGATTGTTTTGTGTATTTGAAATGTGTTTTATTGGGGATTATTGAGATTTCTGCCCCTGTATCTATAAGGAAATAAATTCTAGTCGACTTATCAAAAACAAATAAGCGGCGTGATATTTCACCTACTCCAGAAGCCGCTGCCGAAGTAGTTATTGTTCGTTTTTTGAACTATTCGATTCTTTATGGTTGTGGCATGGAGAGATACACCTTCTGGCATCACTGCCATATCGTTGATGGTACCAACATAAATCTTGCCTAGAATGCATTTTTGAATTCGATTTCGATCTAGAAAGTGATCGACTGTGTGAAGAATTTCTATATCTGGGTCTACTTTGTCTTAACTCTAGACGTTTGATGCGTTCAGTTAAATCCTGAAACGCTTGTGTCATTTGACTGACTGCATCAACTGTATGGCTATTATTACTGTTTTGGATGGAAGAAATGTTTGAACGGGCAGTTGAGTCAAAAATTTTATCAGCTATTGAGAATATTTCCTCTTGAGTATGTGCACTCTCGACTGCTATAATACATGCTTGGATTGAGGGCGGTAATTTATTAAGCCAAAGTTTATGGAGTAAAGATTTATTAATGAGGCTGTTGCCTCCCGCGAGGGATTGCATTTGTCGAAAAAGCTCTGAAGGTTTGTATTCGCCGAGCTCAACCTTGTGGAGCAATTCGTCTAGCCTACGCTCCTCGGAGTCCCTACTTCTTGTCAGTAGAAGAGATTTTAAATTTTCATATCTTCCATTGCTCGGAGGGTTTAGCAAAGCGTCTGCCACGAGTTCCATCGTATCAGATGGTAGTGATGCGACGAGGTGGTCATATTTGGTACTGGAAGATGTGATACCTTTTACTCGAAATTGTGTTTCTACTTGTACAAACCAGAGATCTGGTCCGTTACTCCAGAATGGCGGAATTTTTAAAGACGTTATGTATGGGTTTATTGTAATTATTTCGGAATTATTTATGTTACTACCACTTGCACCGTCGTCATTTGCCAGGGAGCTAGTTGTGTCATTAGATTTATTGTCTTCTGACATTTTTTATATTACTATATGAAACTGGAGACAAAGACAACTAAGACTAATACTTTAGCAATGCTAGCGCTTAAAAATTTTGGTAAACTACCTTGAAAAATCTACGTGGTAGCTCTGTTCTACCTAAAGCTTGGAATATTTTCGAACCGAAACGATAAATTTTACACACGAATTTTTTTTATTTTTTTATACTTGTGGATATTCTTTAAATTCCTATGTGCCACTGGTATTTATAAAAATATAGCTAAATTCAGCAGATTAAGTTAGTTAATCGTATAGGTTAATTCTTTATAAGTTGATAATATTAATAAAAATTTTGTTATGATTTAATTTATATCCCAAAAGAAAAATACGATTAAAAATTTTTTTAAAGTTGTGAAAAAAAAAAATTTTTTTTGGTAACTTACTGTTATTTCAGACATGTTCATTGTTCGCCACGTTTTTTGTAAACGAAAATGTATTAATCTCCATGCGTTGTTAAAAATTCTTAAATCTTTCCATATACATAATATAAATCTTGATTTTTACTCTAAAATAATAAAATTACGTATTTTATAATAAATAATAATAATTGAAATCTAAATGGGAAAAAAATATCTGTTCTTTGTTTGTCCTGAAGCCAGAAGTTTTTTTGTGTGCATGCCGCTGCTCTCATATGTTACCGTAAGCTTTGTAGGTTTCTCCGCAGCCTTTTGTTGAAAATGTCTTCTTTATTGAAAAATGTTTTTTGTTGAATAATGTTTTTTTCTGTCTTTAAAAATATTTTTATGCAGAAATATGCGTTGTTTGAAGGATATCGGTTTGTTTTTTTTGCTTTAAACTATCACCTCTTTTACTGCACCTTCCATGCTATTGTTGCGGTTGGTTGCAATACACCGTTTTTTTTTCTAAATTATAACTTTTTGGTGCACTTTTATTCTATTTTATTACCCACTTAGTTTTATTTATTTAATTATTGATATTTTTTTAGAATGTTTGATTAGATCATTTTGCATGTGGCGTATCAATAAATATCGATTTCACGATTTTCTTTGTACATGGTACCGTTTTTTGTAACAACACATTTGTTCGCTTGTTAATTGCTGTGTTTCTTTTTGTTTTTTTTATTTTAGTTTATAATATTGTTAACTATTTGGTACACTGTCGGGGTCACCATTTGTGGGGGATTGATGTTAAATAAAAGGCACTTGATCGATTTATGCACTGCTTCTTTATTCACTTCATCTGATCGAGGCAGAGCAAGAACTGACTGAGTAATTTACTGTCGGGTGATAGTGTGATAGTGGTTCCGTAATTTATTGTTTTGGGAACCGCTACAATGTACATATTCCTCTTTATTTTCTGCCAGGTGACTTCATACAACAATCCAAAAACAATATTTATTTTATCTGAACAGACTAGACGATTATTGAATTTTTTTTTCTCCGGTTCTAATTCCAACCTCTTATTCCGTGTTCTACATCCAACTCTCATCTTTTTCTTTTTTCCATCCAGAACAAAAATTATTTTTTTCTTTAGCCTCCTTAAAGTTTTAAATTGTAAATTTTGTTATTGAATCCTGAAATTCCCGATAGATGGGAGAACCAACCAAAATGAGAATTTTCCGGTAAATAACCGACCGTTACATACCCTCGGGTTCACAAGGCCGACTTGCGAGGCAGTGAGGAGCCGAAAAAAACGGAAGGTTTTTCTGTCGTAAAGTCCGGTATGTGGCGCCAATGTGGGGCTCGTCTCATACCCTGAGAACCAGAGTCTCATGCCACAGCTACCGAGCTACAACTCGATAGGGATTTAGTCGTAAGGTCAAGCACATTGTTGGAAAATTCCACAGTCTGACGATTCTCACGGAGGGTATGCCTGGAAGTGCAAAGATCCGGCGGAAGGCAATACCACATTGTCCCACTCCGGGTCTCTACCTTCTCCCAGACATTCACGTCGAAAATGTCACCTATCGTTCCATCGGGTCTGTCTCCAGCAATACCACATTGCCTTTGACATTCCCCGGTGGATCGCCAGGACAACCATTCGCCGAGAGTTGTTCCTCAGACTGACCGAAAGCAAGGAGGTGTACCAGCCGCTAGGGAAGCTACCTAAGCGGATTAAGGCACCCTATTAATAACCGGTGAAGCCGGCGAGATGCCTTCTTAGGGCTACTCCGAGGAGCGCTTGCTTCGAAGACAATCAGGGTCGTAGTAATGAGCCGAAGGCTTTTGCATGGAAAAGCGGAGCTGAAGCCCGTTGGTTTATGAAAATGCTAATACCCAAAGTGAAACATAAAGGCATGGTCATTAGCTTAGACCGTTCTAACCAAACTTGCTTAAATAACTTGGAGAAACGGTGCCTAAGAGTAAGTTGAACAAAAATATTAACGATTAACCTCGGAAAGTATCCCCTTCGAAATAAAACCAAAGGCTCAACCTAGTACCTAAAGGAAACTTAATACCCTCGACTGAGGCTCTACGAACTAAAGGAATAAGTAACAATGGTCGTTACTACATAACTCTAACTATAACATTAACACGCCACTAACTATACGGCTAGGACTAACGGGATTTAACATAACCACCGAAACAAGGGTTATCCATTAAAACAAAGTAACAAGAACGTAGAACCATATTAATACCATGAATAACATCATGAAGTCCTGAATGCCGTAATATAAGAAAGTGAACCAGTCGCCAACTGAATATGTTGGTCGACAACAAGATAACAATTAACTCTAACAAGAACGGACGCAACGACCTTATTAATATAAAGTGGCAACGAAACAAGGAACCTTCATAACGATACACATAATAACATTAACAAAAACATCCCTAATAATAGTAAAATTATCACCACCCAGTCCGGTTATAGTCCTCGTGTGACATCTGGTTTCCAATCCCCTAGATGAGAGGGTCTGGCCGGTCGCAAATTTAACAAGCCCGTAAATAGGTGGAAGACTTCATAAGGGCAATACAGGACTAAAGCCAACCCTGTCTCCCTCCATGCTAGAGTAAGGCAGTGGATATTTTCGCCGCTTGGCTCCCGAAGTAATTGGTTCATGGTACTGCCAATGTTCTGGGCCATCTCCCTCCTGAGCCCTTCAGCTAACGGTAGCTGCCAATATAACTCTACCAGGAATAGCAAGACTCCTCGTTGCGTCTCACCGCCCGTGGCGGCCGTGATATTAATAGGGACCTGGGCGAGCATTAGCCTCAGCAAAGTCCGGAAGACGCTGTCATTTTCTGGATTCAGGGAGTCCAGTAGCCTATACAGCTTGGCTCCTGTCTGGCTGCACTCCTGATTCCCACTAGCTTGCTCGACTACCATATCCATAACTTGACCGATCACGACGGGGTTATTCCTGAAATAACGGAGGATGGTGACGGCTCGCGACGCCATTGAATCATACGCACCCGGATTATTAGTTACATATGTAACCATCTGGCGAGTGTAATTCAAGGCGAAGCTCTCATACTCTGTCGCATGGGGCCAAGTTAGATTTCTTATTCCCCTTGTAGGAATAAACTCTTTGGCGTGCGGTGATAAAAAGTATAACCGGTGAGGTCTTCGCAATACTTTATGTACCACCGGCAACCCATTACAAGTCTTTAACCCTGCCACATCCATTTATACTACGTATTACCAGAAATCCAAAAATAACTATGAAGGGGGATGTCTTCGGGTTACTATCCGCTAGATAAACAATACCCGTGCAAGATATGTGCACTACTCTAGCGCAAAAAAATTGCAACAACAACTGATACCCTAAGCAGTATTTCGCCACAATATACACAATAATTAAAGAGAGAAACAAGTTAATTGGTCATTACTAGCCGAGATATAACCAATACCCGTGAACAGTATATGCCACAAGATCGGGACTAACCAACAAAAGAAACAACTGAATAAAACTGATGATAAAGTCGGTACTACTACGGTAACTGTAGATATCCTAATCAAAAAAACTTCCGTGAGCCGACTAACAATAGTTGTGATACTCGCAATAATCAAAACCGTACAATAGGTGAAAAATATGAGTGTGCGTAGGACCACACGTTGGAAGTGAAAACTTCTATGGCCGGCTAGTCTATATTTCCAAATCAATCTTAATATTACAGTAGGATAAGGATCAATAAATTCAATATATATATATATATATATATATATATATATATATATATATATATATATATATATATATATATATATATATATATATATATATATATATATATATAATATATATATATATATTATATATATATATATAATATATATATATATATATATATATATATATATTATATATATATATATATATATATATATATATATATATATATATATATATATATAATATATATATATATATATATATATATTATATATATATATATATATATATATATATATATATATATATATATATATATATATATATATATATATATATATATATTATATATATATATATATATAATATATATATATATATAATATATATATATATATATATATATATATTATATATATATATATATATATATATATATATATATATATATATATATATATATATATATATATATATATAT